>PVIC010006031.1:0-55723 GCA_004025085.1 Thryonomys swinderianus | reverse complement strand
AATCCAGGAACCTTCTTTCCAGTACCAAAATGTTTTCCATGACTCCTACTAACCGTTGTCTAGTCTGAATTTCTCTTCACATTTATTTACTCATACCTCCTGTTTACCAGGGTCCTTGTCAACTCTTTCCTTTTGATGACTCATAGCACTTCTTGTTAATGGTCTGCTGACTCACAGTTCTCATTCATGGCCTGCTGAGTCATGGCTCTACTCATTCTAATGTCTCCTCTACTGTCTGCCAGGCTTCTTAATTGCGTTTTTCAATTTCTTTTTCTCTGTTTCTACCAATTTCTTTTTCTCTGTTTTATATTCAAAATTTAAAATACATTTATTAGTTTGGCTAAAATCTCTAGTCCCTTTTGGGCAGACCTGTAGCCAGGCCTCGCTTGGCCTCTGTCTTGGTCATGGTTCCGTCTATAATCCAGGCTTAATAGAACAGTGCTTATGAAAATACCAGGCTCAAAGAGCATTCTGTAAATAGTCTGGTAAGACTTTATATCTTACATTCTTACATTTTTAATGTCAGTTTGACTGACTAAGGACATCCAGATAGATGGTAAAACATTTTTTCTGGGTGTGTAAATGAAGGTGTTCTGGGAGAGATTATCTATTTGAGTCAATAGTCTAAGTAAAAAATAAAAAAATCTGCCTTCACCCCACTGTGGTGTGCATTACTCAAACCGAATGGAGTAAAGAGGTGAAGGATCAGAAGTTCTCTTTCTTGTTGCATTAGGATGCCCATTTTCTCCTGCCTTCAGGCACGGGAGCTCCAGATTCTCGCAGACTCTGGTACTTATACCAGCACACAGTCTTCTCCACCTCCCAATGCTCAGGTCTTCAGACGTGGACTGAATTATATCCCTGGTTTTCTTGGTTCTGTGACAGATCGAGGAACTTCTTAGACTTCATAATTATGTGGGCAATTCTCATTCCCTCTCTTCCTCCTTCCTTCTTTCCTTTCCTCTTCTCTTTCCTCCTTTCTTCCCTCCCTACCTCCTCCCTTTCTCCTTTTTCCCTTCTTCCTTCTTGACTGATTATAATATATAAGTTAATGTCTAAAACCAGTTCTGTTCTTCTACAATAAAAGGGATTTTTCAATTCATCCGTGCAAAGAAGCAATATTCTAAATTCACAGAGCACCACAAACACATGAAATTACAGACCTATATGAAACTATAAAATCTATCATTTCTTGGGCCGGAGGGTTAGCTCAGTGGTTCCAGCACCTGCCTCGCAAGTGCAAGGTCCTCAGTTTGATCCCCGGTAACCACATACAATGGTGGGCGTGGAGACTCATGCCCACCAACAATCAATACCACATACCACAGTGCCGAGCGTGGTGGCTCACACCTGTAATCCCAGCACTCAGGAGGCAGAGACCACAGGATTTCTGAGTTCTAAGTTTGCCTAGGCTACATAGTGAGCTCAGAGCCAGCCTGAACTACAAAGCGAGACCCTGTCTCAAAAAAAAAAAAATCTATCATTTCTTGAAATTATACTCTACAAACTTTTCATGTTTAACTCATCTAATTGCCAAGTCTTAACAAAATTACAGAAGAAATGTAAAGACCAGGAATAAAGTCACAGTAGCCTTGGAAATCCAAAAAGGAAATAGCAAGAGCTGACAAACCCTGAAAATTTTTAAGAAAACATGACATTATATTGCATTGATACTTATTGCACTTTTAAACACTTGAGATGATATCAATAAAATAACACATGGTAGAAATGACACAAATCCACCTTCTTTCTGTGTATACAAGACAGCTGCAAGATTGCAGTTAGGTTGGAGCTGTGCACCTGGGTCTCAGTCACTGGTAAGATGACAAATCTAAGGTTCACCACTTGCAGAATGGTCCATGAAGACTTCGGGTATGATATTTTCCTCTTTAAGGATAACCTACCAATGAACCATTAAGATGGTAGCATTTATGAGCCCAGAACTTGGATTTTTTGAGTGATTTCTGAGAAAAAAGACTAGCTAGAGCTGCACAGTATATATCAGACTGTTCAGACTGTTACACAAATGAAAAGCAAAACTTATTGCAACAAATAATTGTCATTTTAAAGTTATTAGTTTCAGGAATATGTGTAAATAAACCCGTGTAATACACTAAAATAGATAATATATAATACATTAAAATATAAAAAGGTGAACAAAATATAGCAATAGATAAAAATTTTCAGCGGACAGATGGAAACTATGAGGAAAATATCAAATAGAATTGCTAGAAATGCAAAATATAGCGATGCAGGTTTTTAAAAAGACAAAGAGTACTTTCAATGGTCAAAAAAGCAGACTGACATAAAAAGAGAGTCAGTGAGCTGAAGACAAACCCACTATAAATGAACCAAACTGAAACCCAAAGAGAAAAAAGAGTAGGGAGAAGGGAACAGAATAGAGCACGCAAGTGCTGTGAAGTAAAATAAAACAGTGGCCAGTGGGCCGGAGGGTTAGCTCAGTGGTTCCGGTGCCTGCCTCGCAAGCGCAAGGACCTGAGTTCGATCCCCGGTTACCACATATAATGCTGGGCGTGGAGACACCCCACCAACAATCAACACCGCATACCACAATGCCGGGCGTGGTGGCTCACGCCTGTAATCCCAGCACTCGGGAGGCAGAGACAGGAGGATTGCTGAGTTCGCGGCGGCTTGCCTGGGCACCATAGTGAGCTCAGGGCCAGCTTGAATTACAAAGTGAGACCCTGTCTCAAAAAACAAAACAAAACAAAACAAAACAAAACAAAACAAAACAAAACAAAACAAAACAGTGGCCAGTTGGAATCCCTGAAGGAGCAGAGCAAACTAACAGCGTAGAAGGAGTATTTGACAACACAGTGATAGGGCTTCTCCAGCATAATTTAAAACATCACATCACAGATCCAAGACTCTCAGAGAACCACAAGCACCTTAAGTACCAACCAAGAAACCAAGCAACAAACCAACTCCTACATGCCATATTTAGGCATTTAGAGTTACTGCTGATCATCAAAAGTAAAGGAATGTTGAAAAGAGCTGGAACGAGAAGAAAAGTTACATATAGGGACAAAATAAGAAATACAGCAGAGTTCTTGAGAAATTATGCAAGTCAGAGGACAATGGGAAAATGTTATTAAAATCCTGACAGAGCCGGAGATTTAGATCAGTGGTTCCGGCACCTGCCTCGCAAGCACAAGGTCCTGAGTTCGATCCCGCTAACCACATACAATGCCGGGTGTGGTGGCTCACGCCTGTCATCCCAGCACTCGGGAGGCAGAGGCAGGAGGATCGCTAAGTTCGAGGCTTGCCTGGGCTCCATAGTGAGCTCAGAGCCAGCCTGAATTACAAAGCGAGACCCTGTCTCAAAAACAAACAAACAAACAAACAAAATCCTGACAGAAAAAGTGAACCTAAACATTCAAAAAATAGAACATTTTTAGACAAACAAAATCTTGGCCAGTCTACTGACAGCAGTGTAAAAAGAGCTATTCAAAAAATAGCTCTACATGTAGAGGAAATTTGATACCTGAGATAAATGGATACTTACATGAATATACCAAAAGTAACAATGAAGATAAGTAGAATAATAACAATATTTACAGGTCTAAAAACAAGCAGCAACAAAAAGGAACAAAGTAATGTCATTCTATGCAAAGTGTTCCACATATTTGAAAAGAGTACTTACCTACTCATTTTTACTTCTTTGTTTGCTTTGAGACAGCATCTGACTATATAGTTCAAGCTAGCTTTGAATTCACTACATAGTCCTGGCTAGGCTTGCACATGTAGTAATCCTCCTGCCTCAGCTTCCTGAATGCTAGGATTATAGGTATGTGCCACAACCACTGGCTTGCTTACTCATTTTTATCATGTTAACATTACCCTCATTGCAAGATGGAATATAAACATTACTGGAAAAAATGCAAGACAGTGTTTCTTATTAATATAACCACCACTTCAATTTTTTTTTTTTAAGACAGGGTCTCGCTTTGTAGTTCAGGCTGGCCCTGAGCTCACTATGTAACCCAGGCAAGTCTCAAACTCAGCAATCCTCTTGTCTCTGCCTCCCGAGTGCTGGGATTACAGGCGTGAGCCACCACGCCTGGCGCTGTGGTGTGTGGTACTGACTGCTGGTGGGCATGAGCCACCATGCCCGGTATTGTTGGTATGTGGTTACCAGGGATCAAACCAGGGACCTTGCGCTTGCTAGGCAGGCACCAGAACCACTGAGGCAAATCTCTGGCCTCCACCACTTCAATTCTTAACAAAGTTTAGCTAACTGAATACAACATGTAAAGCAGTTAATACATCACCAACAAAAAGATATATGTTAAAGATGCCACCATGGCTTAACAATTGTCGAGGTAGCTAACCATATTAGCAAAATGAAGAAAAGCAATTAGTCATACCAATACACACAAAAAACGTGTTTGACAAACACTAACATTCACACCAATTTGTCTGTCTGTCTGTTTGTTTGCTTTTGAGACAAGGGCTCCCTTTGTAGTTCAGTTGGGCCCCAAACCCACTATGTAACCCAGACTGGCCTCAAACTCATGATAATCTTCCTGCCTCTGTCTCCCAAGTGCTAGGATTACAGGCGTGTGTCACCATGCCTGGCTCGTCCCTAATTTTTAAAAAATCACCTAGCAAACTAGAATCAGAAGGGCAAAGGACATTTAAGAAAAAGCTACAGCTAAAATTACACTTGGTTTTAAAAGACTGAATGGTTTCTTCCTAAGGGTAAGAATAAAACTAAGATGTCTACTGTAACTATTCCTGTTCAATGTTGTATTCGAGGTTCTACATGGTATAATAAAGCGAGAAAAAAAGAAAAGACATATTGACTGGGAAAAAGGAAATAAAACTTTTCACAAGCAGTATGTTCAACTGTTTAGAAAACAGTATGGAATATACAAATAAGTTTTAGACCCAGTGAATTTAGCTAGGTGGCATTATAAAAAATATCAAAGATATAAAAAAAGTCAATTGTATTTCAATATTCAGAGCAGTCAGAAGTTAAGATTTCAAATCAGTACCATTTAAAATAGCATCAAAATGTGAAATATTTGGGGATGATTGTGCCATGGTACATGCAAGACTGAAAACTGTAAAACATTGCTGAGAAAAATACACAAAGTCTGAATAAACCAAAAGATAACCTGTACCGTAGATAAGAAGACTAAAACATTAGGATGTTAATTCTCCCCAAATTGATGCATAATTCAATGTGATCTCATTGAAATCTTAGAACATTTTACACAAATTGATAAGCTCATTTTAGTATTTATATAGAAATGCATGGAAGTCATGATGAATTTTGTAAAAGAACGGAATTGGAGGCCATATACTACCTCATTTCAGTGATATAAAACTGTAGCTTGAGATTTGTTTTGAGTTAATTTTAGTGTGTGATGAGGCAAGACTTGAATAAATTTTCCTTTCTTTCTTTCTTTCTTTTTTCTTTCTTCCTTTCTTTCTAATTGAGATCACTTTTCCTTTCTAATTAAGACCACTTTATGTTGTGGACCTTGATCATTTTCAATTCTGTTTCCGGCTCCTCCTCTTCCTCTCCTTGCCCCTGAGTTACTTTTCCATTTGCAAGAGTCTACCTTCCAGTTTCCTATCATCTCTGCTTCATTTTATTCATTCATTTATTTATATTTCAGGTTTCTCATATGAAAGAAGATATGCAGTATTTGACTTTCTGAGTCGGACTAGTTCCACCCATTTTCCTACAAATGACATGATTTCACTGTTCTTTATGGCTGAGTAATATTCTGTTATATATAATACCACATTTCATTCAGCTGTTGAAAAGCACCAAGTCAACTTCCGGAGCTTAGCTATTGTGACTTGTGCTGTAGTAAGCCTAGGTATGCATATATCACTGTTATATGCTGTCCTTATTTATTTTAGGAATATACCCAAGAGTGGAGTAGCTGGATCGAGTGCTATTTCTATTTTTAATTTTTTGAGGAATCTCCATACTGATTTCTATAATGGTTGTACTAGTGCACACTCCCAATAATGTTAAAGAATTCTTTTTTCTACACTGTTCACAGCATCCACTTTTTTTTCCTTTTTTTTACTCTTCATGATGGACATTCTGGCTGAGGTGAGATGGAATCTCAAAGTGTATTTACATTGAACATTCTTTCGTATATTTACTGGCTTTTCTACTTCTTTTGAGAAGTGTCTAGTATGTTCATACACTCAATTTTTGATAGGGTTGTTTTGTTGGAAGTTAATTTTACACACTATTTTTTAGGGGATGCAAATTTCAATTTCAATTGTGTATCTACCCAGGGATGAAATTTTGGGATCCTGAACTATAAAGCGAGACCCTGTCTCAAAAAGAAAAAAAAAAAAAGAATTCATTCCATGTTCATAACATTCACAGTTATCACCACAGTCAACTGTTGGGCCCGGTAATCACCCCTGAAGAAGTCAAAACCCACCAACGGTCATTTCCCATCTCTTTCAACACCCTCAAATCCTAAGCAATCACAAATCTACTTTCCATTCCTGTACACTTTCCTGTTATGCCCAACTCATGTAAGCAGAATTTTCCAATATGTGGTCTTTGTGCTTTACTTCATTTATGATGGTTTCATGGCTCATTGGTGCAACATTTATACATTCTCTTTTAAGGGTGAATGATATTTCACGGTATAGAGTTACACCTATCCATTCAGTAGATGGTGAACACTGGGGTTGTTCTAATTTTTTTGTTAGAAATAGTGCTGCAATAAATATGTACAGGGGCCGGAGGGTTAGCTCAGTGGTTCCAGCGCCTGCCTTGCAAGCGCAAGGACCTGAGTTCAATCCCTGGTAACCACATATAATGCTGGGCGTGGAGACACGCCCACCAACAATCAACACCGCATACCACAATGCTGGACGTGGTGGCTCACGCCTGTAATCCCAGCACTTGGGAGGCAGAGACAGGAGGATTGCTGAGTTTGCGGCGGCTTGCCTGGGCACCATAGTGAGCTCAGGGCCAGCCTGAACTACAACGCGAGACCCTGTCTCAAAAAAAAAGCAAAAAAAAAAAAAATAATAATAAAAAATAATAATAAATAAATAAATATGTACAAATTTTTGTGTGGACTTACAGTTAGCTTTCCACATACATAAGTTCTGTGTCCCTAGATTCAATAAACCACAGACCAAAAACATTTTAAAAGTTGCATTTTTATTGAGCAGATGTAAACTTTTTGGCTTACCATTATTCCCTAAACAGTACACATAACTATTTATATAGAATTTACATTCTATCAGTCATCATAGATAATCTTTACAGTATATGAAGGCTGTCTCCTCACTCTGTTGTGATTTTACCCTTTCCATTTCTAATTGCATGGATTTGAGTTTTTTCTTTCCTTTTTTGGATAAGGGTGGCTAAGGGTTTGTTAAGTTTTAAAAGCCTTTCAAAGAGCCAACTCTTCAATTCATTTGTACTTTGTACTGTTTTCTTAGTCTCAATTACACTAATTTCTGTTTTAATCTGTATAATTTCCTCCATAGTATGAACTTTGGGCTTCACTTGCCTTTCTTTTTCTAGAAGCTTAGAGTAGAATATTAGGTCACTTATTGGAACTCATTTTGTTTTTCTGATGTGGGAATTTACTGCTATAAATTGCCCTCATAGGACTGTTTTCATTGTATCCCATAAATTCTGGTATGTTGTATTGGCACTATGGTTTCTTTTTAAAAATGGCCTAATTATTTCTTTAATTTCATCTATGACCTATTGGTTGTTCAGAAGGGTGTTATTTAGCTTCCTTGTGTTTATGAAATTCTTGAGGGTTTTTTTGTCATTGACTTCCAATTTCATTGCATTGTGGTCTGATAATATCCATGGGATAAATTAAATTCCTTTGCAATTACTTAAGCATTTTGTATGAGTTAGTATGTGCTCTATTCTGTGTACATGAGAGAAGAATGTATATTCTGCTACTGTTGAGTAGAATACTCTGTAGACATCTATTAAATCCATTTGTTCAAAATTTTGGCTCAGTTTTGATATTTGTTGATTATTTTTTTCTAGTTGGTCTGTTATTTGTGACAGTAGAGTATTGAGATCCCCCATTACAATTATATTCATGATTATTTGAACTTCATGTCCATTAATATTTGTTTTATAGGGCCAGAGATTTTGGTCAATGGTTTGGTGCCTGCCTTGCAAGTGCAAGGTTCTGAGTTCAAACCCTGGTAACCACATACAGTTCTGGGTGTGGTGACTCATGCCCACCAACAATCAATACCACATACCACAGTGCTGGGTGTGGTGGCTCATGCCTGTAATCCCAGCACTTAGGAGGCAGAGACAGGAGGATTGCTGAGTTTGAGACTTGCCTGAGCTACATAGTGAGCTCAGGGCCAGCCTGAACTACAAAGCAAGACCCTGTCTCAAAAGAAAATTGTTTTATATAGTTGGATGTGCTGGCATTTAGTACACATATATTTATAATTTTTATATATTCCTCTTTGATTGTTCCCTTTACAAGGATATAGTGACTCTCTTTAACCCTAATTTTGCTTGAAATTCACTTTGCTTACAAAGATAATAGCTACTCCTGCTTTGTTTCAGGTTCCTGTCATATAAACTATTATTTTTCCAAAAACTTATTTTTTAAGTTTAAGAAGTTTATTTTTAATTAACTGTGTTTCTTGTATGCAGCATAATGTTGGGTCTTGTTTCTTGATCAGTTGTGCCAGTCTGTTTCTTTTGATTGGTGAATTTAAACCATTTACACTGATGGTTATAGCTGAAATGTATTGACCTACTCTTGTCATATTATTTTCTTGTTGTTGGTTCCTTTTATTTGATCCTCTGTTTAATTGCTTGCTTTGTATGGTGGATTTATTCTATTGGGGTTAATGGAGTTTTAGGTTTCATTATCCCTTCTGGAATGTCCTTGAGAACATTTCAGAGTGTTGGCTTGATGGTTATGAATTTCTTCAAATGTACTTTATCATGGGAATATCTTACTTCTCCATCAGTTTAGAAAGATAGTTTTGCAAGTACATCAATCTGGGTTGGAGTTGTTTTCTTTTAGGGCTTGAAACACTTCACTCCAAGCTCTCTTTAACTTAAGGATCTATGTTGAGACGTCTCCTGTGATGTTGGTGGGCTTTTCTTTGTAAATGATTTGCTGCTTTTCTCAACAATTTTTTTTTTTTTTTTGAGACAGGGTCTCGCTTTGTAGTTCGGGCTGGCTCTGAGCTCACTATGTAGTCCAGGCAAGCTTCGAACTCAGCAATCCTCCTGCCTCTGCCTCCCGAGTGCTGGGATTACAGGCGTGAGCCACCATGCCTGGCACTGTGGTATGTGGTATTGATTGCTGGTGGGCATGAGTCTCCACGCCCAGCATTATATGTGGTTTCCAGGGATTGAACTCAGGACCTTGCGCTTGTGAGGCAGGCGCCAGAACCACTGAGCTAACCCTCCAGCCCTCTCAACAGTTTTTAATATTCTGTGCTTCTGTTGGATTTCTGGAATCCTGACTAAAATGTCTTGGGGTAGATTTTTTTTGGATCATGGATAATTGAAGTTCTATGTCTCACTTATCTGCATGTCAAATTATTTTTCCCTGCTTGAGAAGTTTTCTGCCACTACTTCGATGAACAGGTTTTATTTGTGTTGTCATCCAAGAAATGCTAGCAAAAACAACACTGAGATTTCATCTCACTCCAGAAAGAATGCTAATATCAAGAAATCAGCCAATAACAAATGTTCTAAAAGCTATGGGGAAAAAGGAATCTTTCTCTACTATTGGTGGGAATGTAGGCTGGTGCAACCGTTGTGGAAATCAGTGTAGAGATTCCTCAAAAAAACTAAAACTAGAGGTTGTATTTGACCCAACTATTCCCCTGCATATTATCTTTTCAAAAGCATTAAAAAGCATTATACCACAGCAATATATGCATAGTCATGTTTATAGCAGCACAATTTGTAATAGCTAAGTCTTGGAAAAAGCTCAAATGCCCATCCATTGATAAATGGATAAAGAAGATATGGTTTTTGAACAAGGGCCCGAGTTTGATCCCTGGTACTGAAAAGAAAAAAAAAAAAGCAAAAAGATATGGTTTTTATATACAATGGAGTACTACTTCCATGAAGAAAGATGAGCTTGAGACATTTCTAGGTAAATGGACATAACGACACCATATTATTGAGTGAAACAAATCAGACACACACATGTAAATGTCACATTATCTCTCTGGTATGAGAACTTGAAAATGTAAAGTAGGACAAAAATTTATAAGAATATTGTGAAAGACAGAAAAATGTTGAAATGAGAAGGGGAACAAGGAAAGAGGGAAGGATAAAGGAAACAAGGCAGAAGAAAAGTAGAAGGAAAAAGCAGACAAAGCTTTTATAAATAGAGAGATGAAGAGGAGTTAAAGGGAGAGAAAGAAAATGGGAAAAAGAAGAATCAAGATATATCATGTAGAGGCACAAATTCCCATGATGAATGTTATCATTATATATATCTAGAATGTACTGATATTATTGTGAAAAGACAATTTTTCTTGAATCAGTAAGAAACCCTTTTTCAGATACCTTATCTGTCATTTCTGGGTCTGTTTCTGTTGACTGATTTATCTACTTGTTATGAGTACATTTCTCAGCTTTTTCATATGTCTGGTAATTTCCCATTAAATTCTGGACATTATTAATATTATATTGTTCAATGTCTAAATTTCTTTTTAAGGAATATTTAGACTTTTTATTTCTAACTGTTGGCCAACTTGAGACTTGGCTCAAAGCTTGGTTATGGAAGGTTTAGGGGAATCTTGAATAAAGGCTTTCTAGTAACATTTATGTTTTATGTCCTCTCTCTTTAGAACCTTGGCCCTGCATTGCCTTTTATAAATTTTGTGTATTTTGATCAAATGTATAATGTTTATAATGGCATGATAGGTAGATAGTCCATGCTCTGTAGGAAACCAGAATTCATATATGTTTGTAATTTCAAAAAACTTATTTTTAAATTGTGATTTTATATACTGTATGGATACAATACCTTCATGAATCATCATGGGAATGGAAATTAAAATATTGTTCATGTCCTTCTCTTTTCTTGAACTGATGGCATTTCATTGAGAGCAATTTATCCTTCCATCTCAACAAGGGCATCATATTGGAGACTGCCATTTTCAAGTAAATAATATTAATATGCATAGTGAAAGTCTAGATTACTCAGAATTGGTGCAATGAGAGTGTCTTGGTAGCTATGTCAGTAGGTGATTGGAAGAAACGTGCTATAACTATTCCCTAATAGGTGGGGCTGGTTTCTACTGGCATGTCCTCTGATAGTGGGGTCACAGGGATGTTTCCCACATACGATCTCTTCTTCTTCCTCTTCTTCTTCTTCTTCTTCTTCTTCTTCTTCTTCTTCTTCTTCTTCTTCTTCTTCTTCTTCTTCTTCTTCTTCTTCTTCTTCTTCTTCTTCTTCTTCTTCTTCTTCTTCTTCTTCTTCTTCTTCTTCTTCTTCTTCTTCTTCTTCTTCTTCTTCTTTTAGAGACAAGGTCTCACTTTGTAATTCATGCTGACCCTGAGTTCATTATGTGGCCCAGGCAAGCCTCGAACTCACCAACCCTCTTCTCTCTGCCTCCCAAGTGGTGGGATTACAGGTGTGAGCCACTACACCCAGCAATGTGATCTCTTCTTATTCCCTTGCATTTTCATAGATATTGTAAATAATATTTCAATTTTACAGGTAAGAAAACCAAATTTGATTAAGGCCCAGTAACTAGCCAACATAATAGAACTACTGAGTGAAGCAGCCAGAACTATAGCTTAGCTGTCTAACCTGTGCCTCCCATGTGCCTTATCATTTCCAGAAATTTTGTTTTTCTGGCCTATTGATGGAAATGTTTCTTGATTTCCAGTACAGCTATAGATGGTCTCAAGTTTTAAAATTTTGTATTTTCATTTGGCTTTTGTGTTCATAACATTAGTTTTTAAATCTTGAAACTATACCCTTTTTCCCATGTTATAAACAATTGGCTTAAGATAAGTTATTTATTTATTTATTTATTATTTATTTATTTATTTAGAGACAGGGTCTCGCTTTGTAGTTCAGGCTGGCTCTGAGCTCACTATGGAGTCCAGGCAAGCCTCGAACTCAGCAATCCTCCTGCCTCTGCCTCCCGAGTGCTGGGGTGACAGGCGTGAGCCACCATGCCCAGTAAGATAAGTTATTTGAATTAAAGTCCTCAGTGGCAGTATTGAGATAAAGGAATAAGTTTTTTGAGGGACTTGGTATACGTTTTGCAAAATAAAATAAAACTTCATACATTTTACCAACATATTCCTACCAGTGATGCATCAGAGTACCAGCTACTTCACGGGATATAGTTTTTAACTGGTGTTGTTGGTTGACCGAAGGTTTAAGGTGCCTAATGGTATTTGAGGCACAACGACACATGAGCAGAGGAGATATTTTTGGGAGAAGCCCCCTCCCTGTACCTTCCAAATCCCTCTCAGACACCCTTTCCCCTCCTGCACATTTGGGGGCAGGGCCTGCGCTTGGGGCACCTCTGCCAGGAGCCTGCTGATCTATGTTCTTGCCTGACACTCGGCAGCTGTCGTGGAGGCGTGGGCCGCAGGCGCTGTTCCCCATGGGCTGTGTGCAGGCTGCAGGCCGGGGAGCCTTTCCCGCCTAATCCGAGGGGCACTGGCAGTGGGGAGGGAGACAGCTGGATGTAACTGATCTGCACAGGAATGGAATGGCGCAGGCCTCCCAGCACTGGGCTGGGCCGTCTGCAGGCTGCCTGCCCCAGCTGCTGAGCCTTTAACCCTTCCTTCTCTTTCTCCTCTCTCCTCTCTGTCCCGGGAGTTGGTGGCACCCCACTTCACTAAGTCCCAGGAAGCCCACTGAGGAGCTGGGTTCCCTCACTAGGTCCGAAGACCTGGCAAAGGATGCGCTCTTGTCGTTTTCACTTTGAGGGAGGTGCAGGCAGGAGCAAGAGACCCAAGTCTGACCTGAGGTCTTCCTGTCTTAGAAGGATGCAGGGCTCTCGAAGCACGAAGCACACAGTGACTCACACAGAAGAGGTTGTGTGGTCACAGCGGGGAGCCCCAGCCTGCCGGCTCTGGTGGAGAGAAGGGAAGAAGCACCAGGTCCGGAGTCTGGTGCTACCGCCACCACTGCGCTCTGCACAGTGAGCCCTTGGGTGAGTCCCTCCCTCTCTTTCTGGGATCAGTTTCCTACTATTGCAAATGTGGAACTTGAAGATGACCGCTAAGTTTTTTTCCCCAGAGCGGTAGCAACACCTCCATTCACAAAATGCCAACTGTAGGCTTTGTCTATAAGCATTCTTACTTTCACTTTACTGGAGACTCGTTCCCATTTTAGGGAGCATGATTCACAGGTGTTCCGAGCCACACCCTAACCCACAACCCGGGCTCCCCCTGGCCCCGGCTCCCTCTTCAGCTCCAACTGTCCTCTGGCTTAGTTCAGGTACAGCAAAGGAAGGGGGGCACAGCTTGCTAGGGTGCTGCCCAGGCAGGCCCCAGGGGCGAGCCGCGAGACTGCCGGATGAGGACAGGCTGGGTCTGGGGCAGGGCTTTACTCCCGCTGTCCCCTTGCCCTGGGCCCGGATGGGCTGGGACTCCCTGGCTCAGCTGGGCAGCCCCCCTCATGGGCACAGCCCCTGCAGTTGTTCAGCCCTTTCTCACCCATGATCTCACTTGAGCCTCATGCCAAGCCTGGGGTGCAGAACCTGTCGCTCCTCCTCACAATAGTGCATGGCGACTTGAAATCGGCCAGTGTCCTCGCTGCTAACTGGACAAGGAAAGATGAGGCAAGCTAGAATCTTCTTCCCACCATCTCCGCTAGTTTCCCAGGAGAAAGGGGCCCGGGCGCCAGGCCCCAGGCCTGCAGGTCTCCTCTTGGCCTCTTCCCTGACTGAGAAGGGAAGGTGTGAGGTTAGACAAGATCGGGGTCAAATCCTGATTCTTCTACCCTGTGGCTGTGGGTGCTGCTCCTCGCTCTTTCACCTAACGGAAGGGCTGCTGGAGCCAGGCCTGTGCCTTGGGCAAGGCTGGCATGTGAGTCCTGAATGAGCAGAACCAAGGGCTACAGGGCACCCAGAGGTCAAGAGGAGGGAGCCAGTGGGCTGGAGTTTTGCGGCTGGTCCAGAGGAAAGGCAGGGAACTACAAGGGAGCGGAAGGAACAGTCACTCTAGGTGAGGCAAAAACCCCAAAGCATGAGTGGACCCCATGGTGGGGCTCAGGGCGGGTGGCTTGGGGGAGGCCCTGATTGGAGGGACTGGGGCCACATGGGAAGTGAGAGTTCATAAGTAAGTCTGGCTTGGTTTAGAAAATGAGCTCTCCAAGGATGCCAGTTCCTTGCCACACTGCCTGCCCACTTGTACCTACCTCCACCCAGCACTGGTCTGCCAGGATTTCTGGGCAGGGGACCAGGGGCAGTGGGAGAGGGTGCAATTCCAGCTTGGGAGAGACAGCTGTGCAGGCCTCCTGCCTGCTGCAGGGGATTAACTGGCACCGCCACAGTGTGCTGGGGGGGGGGGCAGCTCCGGAGCTGCCCATCCTTGTACCCTTTAACCCCTTGTTATCCAGGCCCCTTGCCTTCAGGATTAGACATGTGCTCACGCTGATTCTTCTGTGCCCTCCACAGACGTTGGGAATGCAAGTAAATAAAGACGGGGGGGGGGGCTACCCAGCCAGGAGCATGTGGACCCATCCCTGTGGACTTCTCTTGTCTGGCCTCTTCCAGTATATATGGTGAAATCACTGCCATCCTCAAATAAAGCATCAAATAAGCCTTCCCTTGACGCATGCCCTCTCTCCCTTCCATCCTTGGAAAACATCCAAGTGTTTTTCTCCTTGCTATCACTACTTCCTCATGGAATAGACACTGTCCACCATATCCTTCTCCTCCTCTCCCTGGATGCACAGCTGGACTACATCCCCCAGCTTCCCTTGCACTTAGGTGTGGCCACATCCCCTCGTCCTAGTCCAACATGTGTTCAGCACACATTCTCTGAACACCTTGGTGCTAGCTGGACATGCATGACCAGAGCCACCTTGAGAAAGTCATGCTGAAGATGGCAGAACTGCCAAACAGAGGGGCTGAGACCACTCAGTCTTCTTAGATACTGAGAAGTTTCCAGCTATCAGGATTACCCATTTGGGGCACTTTTTAATAAGAGAAAGAAATAAGCTTCTGTTTTGTTTGAGCCGCAGAAAACATCTGATTTACCATATATATAAAAATAAAAGAGGAATTTAGTCCTCCATCTTCCTTATCTTTACATGCGGAACAACACAGGAAACAGGGAAGAGGATCTTAAAACTCAGAAAAGAGGAAAGAGGAGAGAGCTCTGTGTGGGAAGAGAGATTTCCTGGAGATAGGATGTAGCCAATGAAATCATACACGCGGCACTGAAGCGGTCCCCAAACTCGTCGTCTCCTTCGCACAAGCCTTGAAGCCTCAAGACCTTGAGTGGTTTGAACCTTGGGTAAGTGCAAAAGGCCACAGTGGGTGAAAGGTCCGTGGGGACCCGGCCCTGGGAGAAAGGGCTGGTGTTGACAGAGATGATGAGCGTGGTGAGGAAAGAGTTAAGGGGTCTGGGCGCGGGATTGGCTCCCCTCTCAGTGAGGGAAGTCAAATCAGCATGTCGCCTCCAATTTGCTCCGGCCTGACCTTGAACGTGAATCATTCCATCACAATGTCCTTATTGATTTCCACAGGAAGAGGATTAAACCCAGAAAATCAGGGCGGGAACTTGAGCCTGCACCAGGGAGAATGGGATGGTTCTGCGGCTCAAACCCCCTCGTGTTTGCAAATACGTCACTGGGGCCTGCCTGCCGGACAGCCACTAGGCGCAGCCACCACCTCCCTAAGTGGCCAGGCTGGTCCTTGCCTTTGTGTCCTTACCTGAGGGTGTGTGGTCTCCGGGCTGTCTCAAGCTGAGGTCATGTGCAGAGAGCGGAGGAACCAGAGGCATGGGTTAGATGCTGCCAGTGTCCCAGGAGCTTGGACTCTACTCTGGCCTATTCATTTTCTGCATGGTGACAGGCCTTGGGACACTCAGAACCAAAGATACTTTTTGAGGACCAAAATTACCATCAGACCAGCTGGCTCTAACAGCTGAGAAGTGCTCTGCTCAGTCACGAAAACCCTTCAAGGAAACAGGACCAAGATGGGGTATGTGAAGGGGGGGTCCCATAAAGGCATAAAGAAGGTAGGTCATTGTGTGGGAGCCAAGCCACAATTTCCTTTCTTCATTTAACATATACGGGAGAGACGGATACATCAGCACACAATGATGTCACCTAATACTCTATAGTGTGGCTTTATCATTTCCTATCGAGTGGCATTTAAAATTGTTGCCGATTTTTAAAACTTAGGACCATGCTGCAAAGTCTGGCACATCCCTCATTACAGGAATTCTTTCTTTAGCTGCTGCATGAGTTTCCTATTGCTGCTGTAACAACTCACTATAAACTCAGCGGCTAAAGGTGCACCATTTATTCTCACAATTCTGGAGGTCTAAGTCTGAAATCAGATCTGCTGGGCTCAAATCAAGGGGCCAGCGGGCCTGCGTTCTTTCTGGAGGCTCCAGGGAGAGGCCACTTTCTGGAATTCCAGCATCTACAGGCTGCTTGTGCTCTCTGGGCGGTAACCACTTCCTCCAAAGCGTGTTAGCCAATCGTTGTCTTTGTCAGCACATCTCATCTCTGTCTCTGATCCTTCTGCTCCCCTTTCATAAGGACCTTTGTGCTTATACTGGACCCATCTGGATAATCTCCCTACCTCAAGATCCTTCACTTAATTACATCTGCAAAGACCCTTTTACCATGGAAGAGAACACACAGGTTCCAAGCATAAGATGTGGGTGTCTTTCCAAGCTGCTCGGAAATCAGATGACTTAATCAAAAGATGCATTTTTTTTTTTTGAGACAGGGTCTCGCTTTGTAGTTCAGGCTGGCCCTCAGCTCGCTATGTAGCCCAGGCAAGCCTGGAACTCAGCAATCCTCCTGCCTCTGCCTCCCGAGTGCTGCGATTACAAGTGTGAGCCACCACACCCGGCACTATGGTATGTGGCATTGATTGTTGGTGGGCATGAGTCACTACGCCCAGCATTGTATGTATGTGGTTACTAGGATCAAACTCAGGGCCTTGCGCTTGCAAGGCAGGCACTGGAACCACTGAGCTAAATCTCCGGCCCTAAAGAGGCATTTTTAAAGAAAATCAACACCATCAAATTCTACCCGTTAACACCCATAGCAACACTGCTGGTATTGGCTTTTTGGAGGTCAGATGGGCGTCACTGTTCAAAGCTCCAGTTTCCTCTGGTCCTCAGAGTACAGAGTTGGTGCCTGCCTCTATCTAACCTTTCACTGAGTGTCTGAGCCTAAGAGTTAGTTTCCCCAGGTGCGGGCTGGGGAACAGGACTAGGGTTTGGGCCAAAAGGCTGGAAAGAGATGATGGCATCATAGGAAGATAGCAGGGATCCCCAGGGCAAGTGGTGGTGACATGGGGAGTGAGCAGCTGGCACACTGCCATGTCAGAAGTGGGCTGCGAGCATCAGAGACTAGGGGCACCTGTGAGTGTGTGGTGCGGATAGAGCAGGACGCTGGGCACAGGACCGACCAGAGATCCTCCTACACACCCCACAGCAAGGCACGTGGGACCTGATGCCTTCTGTGGAGTCTGGTTAGAAATGGCCCTGTTCCAAAGCTGCCTTCTCACCCCTGCACACAAACAGACAGACGTAGCAACGAGGTGAGGGTGGAGAGCTGGGACCCTGGGGTTTCCACAGTGGCGCAGGAACCACTTTACGTCTTAACTCAGCCATCTCACCATACAACTTTAAGTCAGCTCTCCTTAAAGGTAGGTTTGAAGCAATGGTCTGTTGGGCTCAAGTGTTTGAAACTCTGGAAGCTGGTGATCGGTGACTCAGGGTGTGTGTCCTGGTCGAGGGAAGCAGTGACTACAGCGCATCCTAGTTTGGGGGCCCTGTCTTCCCACCTCTGTCTGTAATAGTGAGAAACTAACAAGCCTGAAAGACGCATTTAAAGATATAAACGTCCTTTAAGTACCGCGTTAGCTGCATCTTGCAAGTTTAATGTATCACAGTTTCATAATCAGAAGATCAAAATGTCTCATTTCTGATTTCTTCTTTGATCCATTTCTTATTTAAAAGTGTGCTGCTTAAGAGGCTGTAAATGTCCTTTTTCATTAGGAAAACCCCAGGGCCCGTGTAAGCGGACACTCGTACCACAAGGAGAGGAGCTTACTTGGAAACCAACTTCCGAGCCTTCCAAGTGTCAGGGGCAGGAAGGGAGGCCCTCGCCCCGCCAGGGGATGAAGCTCTTGCATACAGAGCACTGGGAGCTGGGTGCTCTTCCTGTTGCTAGGAGAGTCCCGGCCCTCTTCCTCCTCTTTCCCACACGGGACAACCTAGCAAAGTGCCCTCCCACTGGCTCCCTAGGTGCTAGTTGCCCTTTGAAGTCGAAGGATCCCTAAGAATTCATCTCTGTTCTCTGTAACCCCAGCACAGCCAGCGGAGCTGCGAAAACGGACTTCGATTTTTGGAAGAACAAGAGGGAAATAAACAGGAAATTCTGCCAGGGCAGTGTGGAGCCTACTCAGCTCTGTCCTATCCATGTCCTGTGTGAGAGGCTGCGAGACTGGGCTCACTGCTCGGCTCCGTCTTCTGGGTGCCGGCTCCCTGTTACTCTTGACGGCTTTTTCTTCCTCCTGCCTCCCTCCTCTAGGGGCCCGTCTCTGGTCCTTCGGTCCCAAGCAGCGGGCCTCCACTCAGGGCCTGCTCGGTGTGGGGCACTGCGCTGGGCACAGGTGGGCCAGGAGAAGTCGAGTTGGCTTCCAGGATGGTAAAACAGGGTCCCTTCTTCCTTCAGAGTCAAAGCAAACCTGGAGCGCTCAGAAATGCTTGGAGGCCTAAAGTCTTCCTATGGTTTACTGACCCATCAGCCGAGCAGTTACACGAGCAGAGAGGCTGTGGGGACCCCTGGGGATCGTCCTGGGAGAGCCTTCTCATCCCAAGGGCCACAAGGATAGCCGCACCTCTGTGCACACCGGGGCAGTGCTGGGGCCCGAAGACATGAGGCTGATGTCCTTTGGACCCAGTGTGTAGAAGAAGAGAGGGGCGCGTGTGGCCGAGCTCCCTGGCCTGGGCAATAAGCCTCTGACGGGCGCTGAGGGGTGCTGGGTGCATACGCACAGGGCTGCGTCTTCCACCGATGGCCGCTCTTCTGCTAGACAGCCCCAGAGAGCACAGAGCCGGGAGTTGGCTCAGGGGCAAAGGACACACTCAGGACTCTCCGGAGACAAACTCTGCTGTGTCCTTGGAAACAAGTCACACTGCAGGCAGGACCTGCAATTGCAGGCTCAGCATACCCATCACAGAGCCTCGGGGGGACGGTCCCCAACGACCAGGTGACCAGTGCTGGACCCTTGCTGAGTGTCCCACCACCACCTCACAAGGCAGACCCCTGCCTGACGGCTGGCTTGGCGTTGGGGATGCCATATGGAGACAGGCCAGGGTCCACCCTTCTAAATCCCCTCTGGATTACTAGGTGGATACCAGAATGGCCAGAGGTCGAGGGGCCTTGGTGGGCACTAAGCCCGGCCTCAGCTCCATGCCTGGTCTCGAGTGTCTCTGTGGGGGACCTGGGCCCCCTAAGCCCACCTCTGCTTGGAGGAGTCTACCTGGGCAGCTCTGATGCTCCAGCCAACACCACCTTTTCTTTTATTGTCTCTGCTTCTCCTGTGGTCAAGGGGCCAAGAAAGAACCAGGCCTCCGTACCATGAGCCAGTGCTTGGATTGGGGTCAACTTTGGCCCCAGAATCTAGGAAGGTTCTAACCCCCTTTCCCAAGAGCCATGGCCGCTGTCACAGATGCACAAGGCCTCTGCCCTGGGTCTTCAACCCATCCCTGACCCCAAGCGGGGACATAGCTGGGCATTGTCCCCAGTGTGCAGGTAGAGAGACAGGCAGACAGGAAGCCAGGATGTGCCAGTGTGGTCAGTCTTGGGCCTTCACGGGGCCTCTGCCTGCCACCCCACGCTCAGCTCACACCTGCTGTCCACCACTTTAAAATCCTTCCCCACCCAGGCCAGGCCACCCAGAACATGAAAGTGGCAGCGGTAGCCCAGCAAGCCTGGGCCTGGCCTAGGACCACTGGCAGGCACAGTCAGTGGGCTCCTGCACGGTGTAGGGCACCCAGGTGGCATTGGTAGCACAGAAGAGCTGCACCGAACGCCGCTGCAGGCCCACCTCCCGGCAGCACTTGCAGAAGCGGGCGTAGGTGTTGACATTGTGGTTGTAGATGCTGGCGGACGGGCACCTCCCGTCGCAGGACACAAGGTTCACCTGGAGAAGGACAGGGCAGTGAGGCAGACTGGTGAGGACCCCAGTGCTTTCCAGCCCCGTCTCTGCCCACCCTGCCGTCCTGTGGGCACCACGCACAGGTGTGTTGCTCCTGCAGTCATTCTTGCGGATGGTCATGCGGATGGTCACCTTCTTGCAGGAGCGCCCGTCCTCCTTACCTGAGGGACAGGGCAAGTGAGGCCCCTGTGGCCCAGATGTGTCCCTAGGAAGCAGCGTGGGCCAGCCGGGGCCGGTTGGCGCATGCTGGAGGTCAGTACTCATGCATGACTGCCTCTCCCTCCCCCGGCCCGAGAGCTCTGAGCCGCCTAGCAGAGGGGACCGTGGTGGAAATGGCAATACAGCTGCCTGCTTCCGTCCTTGGAGCCTCCAAGAGAAAGACCTGGGCGGCAGTGGACACTAACCCCTGGAGGGGAGGGGAGCTATAGGGACCACAGGAAGCAGGGTCCCCGGGGAACCTAGAAAGGGGGACATGAGTCTCAGGTCACATGGGGGCACAGGGGGCATTCTGAGAGCAAAAAGTTGTGGATCGGGCCCAGGTCTGTGTGTGTGTGTGTGTGTGTGTGTGTGTGTGTGTGTGTGTGTGTGTGAGGGAGGGAGGGGAGAGATGTGGCTTAAAAAGGATCCAAATCCCACAGCCCCTGGGCAGGCCCAGCACCCCAGCCGGAGGGCAGACACAGGGCCAAATACCAGAAGGCTCATTGGTCCACTATGCAGGTTCGGGTGCTGTGGTGTCCGGGAGCCAGGTGAGAGGACAGACACACAGAGCTCTCATTCAGACTCACTCTGGGGCCCTGGAGGCATCTCCAAGGCCCGGCTCCTGGCCACAAAGGAGAATGGATGTGGGGACATCAGGCTGGGGCCCTGGTCAGCGGCAGGACGAGCGACCAGCCGCATCCCGCAAGAAGCAGAGGGCTCGCATCAGGACAAAGGTGTGAGCGCGGCCTCTGGCCCTCTGCTGAGTTGCCAGGGCGGCAGGCCTCGTGTCAGGACAGTATCCCCTCTCTACTCACCCTGGGCAGTGCCCTCCTGGGGGCCAGGCCAGGAGCCCAGCCCTCTGACCTGATGGAACCCCCTGCCCCCCCAGCACCCCTCACTCCTGGGACTCCACCGTCTCACTCACATGTCCTGCAGCATCCTTCCAGGGAAGGGACCACAGAGCCCCCGACCTAGGGGGAGAGAAGAGGGGTGGGCCTGGGAAACTGCTCCGGAGCAGGAGCCAGATCCCGGGAATAAGCAAAAGTGTCTAGGAGTCTTGACACTGCTCCTCCCATGGTGCCCCAGGGCCGGAGCTCCGCACCCAGGCAGGCCATGGAGGGCTGGAGGGCCAGCCTGGATGGTGCTAAAGCTGGCTGCAGCCCTGTGAGGCCAGACCCTGGAGAAATGTGGTGTAGGACCTTCCTTCTTCCCGTGTGGCTGTTACCACACGCCCTCCCCCACTGACTGCTGAGGAGGAGGACATGGGGGCGTATCACTGCAGTGGTTTCTTCCATAGAGACCAGCGAAGGAAGGCGTGGAGCTGGGCGTAGTGGCCAGGGCTCTACTCAGCTCTGGGTAAGTGGCTCCTTTGCCATGATTTATATCTAGTGTCCCCTAAGAGCCTCAGGCACTCAGTGGCAGGGTTTGGGGAAGGTGGTTAGATCATGGGGCTTCTGGCTGTCTTGCTGTTAGGACGTGGGGTCTCCTTGGGAGCGGTGGGTTCCTGCGGGCGTGGTCTGGAATGCAAGTCTCCCTTCTCAGAGCCTCTCTTTCCAGCCGCCATGACTGGAGCGGCTTTGTCTGCCAGGCCCGCCCACCATGCCTGCCTGCCTGCTTTGGAGCTGGCCAACTACAGGCTAAACATGCGAGTCCAAAACCTTCCTTTGAGTTTCAGGTGTTTGGTACTTTGTCCCAGCAATGAGGAAGGTGACTAGGACAGTTTTCCAATTATCCCTCACAACCCTCCTCTCTTCTATGGTGAGACGGATAAACCAATGGCTGAACTAGTTTTTGGTAAGTTCGTGTATATGTGTGAATATGTATGTGTGATTTTATGAGCATATGAGTGTCTATATGAGAATATGATTGTGTGCGTATTTGTTGTCTAGGGAAAAGTCAGAAATCATTGAACATCCAGAGTAAACCTTCATAAATCTTAAAAATTCAGTCGTAACACCAGCTCCTCCAGGAGCCCCTTTTCCTGAGTGTGCCTGCCGTGGCACGTGTCCCTGGGGGACCCGCGGAGGGAGCCACTCACTTCCTGGTGCACCTGTGAGCTAGGGCACCTGTCTGGGGCCGCTGGGGTGCCGGGGGAGTGTGCGGTGAGTGGCCAACGGCCTGCGATGGTGTTTGTGAGTGTGCCGGGCACACGTGTCAGTTTGGGTGCGTGTGTGTGGCCACGCGATGCACGAAGACATGGGGTGTGAAGTGGTCTAGGCCAAGGATGCCCCTGTACCCACGACCCTTCCCCCGTGACACAGCCGATGCCCCGGCTGAGGCTACCTGTGGGGCAAGGAGCACTGACCTTGGCACACTCTGTCTCGTTGAGTGGTGGGCAGCTGATGGGCGATCGCACAAGCACGGCGCCCAGGGGAGTGCTGCCGCAGTGGTGGCGGGCACAGTCTGCGATCCAGGACGCCCCAGGCTGCAGGGCACAGAAGTGAGTGCTGGAGCCCACGGCCAGGCAGAACCCGAGGACGGGGCAGCACAGGACCTGCAGCTGCACAGAGCTCCAGCCAGAGCCAGAGAGGGCCTGACCCGTGCAGCCCCTTCTGGGTGCCTTGCCAGGGTGGCCGAGGGGGGCTGCGTACCAAGAACAGCGAGGTGGTGCCGTTGGGGAAGGTGAAGAGGCAGGACACATTCCTGCAGGAGCCGCAGCAGGCTGCCAGGTCCCGGGGATGCTCATACTCCTGGTTCTGCGGGGGCGGGGGGGGGGCTGGGTCACCTGGGCGCACGCCTCCACCCCGGCACTCCTCTGGCCTCTGTCCCGGAGGGTGCCCGCAGCTGGAGAAGGGCCCTTCCGGGACTCGGGAGCGGCACTTCCGCCTCCTGCCTCTGGGGGGCCGCCAGGCTGTCCTCGTGTCCACACGAAGCCCCCTATTGCTAGCGTCCGGAGGTGTCCCCGTCCCCATAGGCTGCATTCTCCTAATTAAGAGGCCAGTTTGGATTCTAGACTGACCTCAGTTTGAGTCCCGGCTCTGGTGAGACTTTTGACAAGTGACTAAATCTCATTTTTCTTATCTGAAGGTTGGGACTATTCCGACCCCTTGCATGGCTCTTACCAGAAGGCTGTCACTGTCCTAGGTACTGGGCTTTACAAATGATAACACAAACGTCACCTAAAAGGATAGGGACTATGCCAGGCGTTCGGTAGGTATGTGGTAAATGCGCGTCCTCTGTGTGAGACACCCACGCTCCCCATCCTGAAATCCAGTCCTGTGCTCTCTCTTTCCCTCTCGTGCCCTCTCCAGCGTTGGTCTGTTCCACAGAACGCCCACTGTCTAGACTTGCCAGGGAGCTGGGGGAAGCTTGAGGGCCTCTCTCACTTCTGGAGCACCTGGTATCCACCATCGTGACCCCATTGCATCAGCCCGCGCGGCCCCTACCGCCTCGCAGTGGACGTCGCAGAGCACCGAGGTGGTGTTGATCTGGTAGAAGCTGGTGAGCGGGTCCAGCACGTCGGTGCAGCGGGAGGTGTGGCACACGCCATCTGCCGACAGCTCCACCACCGTCTGGCCCGGCTGCAGCACACCCAGCTCGCGACTCAGACACACAGGGGCTTTCACTGGGAAGTGCAGGGGGTGTGGTCACAGCGAGACCCGCCCCCTGCCCCACCCCGCCCCCTGGAGGCTGCCCTCACCCACTCACCGCACTGGTACTTGGCGCAGCCGCACACGTTCTCCTGGCTGTGCATGAACCCCTCGTCCAGCTGAGACTTCTCCCACTGTGTGGGCCGAGGCGGTCAGCACCGGCTCGGAGCGGCCCGCACCTGGACCCCTTTCTGAGTCGTGCCCCCTCTCCCAAGCCTGCCTGCCGGGGGTGAGGGCCCTCTCCACACTAATTCCTGTCTTTCTTCATCAGTTTCAGGAGAAGTAGAAGATAAAGGAAACAGAAGCTGGGATCTGGGGAGTGTGTAGCCCAGAGAGTGACCTAACCTCACTTTATCTTTCTTATTTTCCCTTTTCTTGCGGCTGTGTAATGGGGGTTACAAATCCTGGCTCTGTGACTTCCTAGTGTCCTGACTTAGCTTTAGCTTTCTTGTGTATATTCTTGAGACAGTCACAGAACCACTCTCTCGGTGGCCACAAATGTGGTGACACACACACCAAAGGTCTGGGAAAGTTCTAGGCTCTCAGTAAGCTCAGGCAACGTGAGCTGCCGCCATGATAGCACCAAATGAACTTAGGGCCTTTACACTGAACTACATCCTCAGCCACTTTAGCTTTTGTTGTGAAACAGAGTTTTGCTGAGTCAGTCCACTACGTGGACCTGGCAGTCGGCCTGCCTCAGCCTCCCAGGGTGCCGAGGTTTCAGATGTGGGCCCCCACACCTGGCTCCTTTTTACTAGATGAGAAGAGTAGGGTCCAGGGTGGGGGAGGGGAACAGACTCTGGAGGGTGGGGAGGGTAGGTATCCGTACCAGATGGCACCTGGGCACAGGGATTGTGTCGCAGTCACACTCTGAAAAACAGGAGGGACGGGACCACCTCACCAAAGGGCCCGGGGGTGGGTCCCCTGTTCTGTACATGGCTCCTCCTGTGGCACAGACGCGGCCCCAGCCTGGTGGGCCAGTTTCCGCCCACCTCTGTGCAGAGGCCACAGCTCCCTTGCCAGGACCAGTGGGCCGTGGCATGTCCTGAAGGCCACAGTCCCCGTGGGGGGTGCTGGTCACCCAACGAGCCTCCCAGGTTCCCTCTCCCAGTCCTCCTGCCCCCAGAGGTGCCTCTCCCAGACACACAGGACACACACAACTTCCAGCTGTCTGCTTTCCCGCCCACAGGCCTAAGCTGTGACAAGACTAACAAATCTAAGTGGGGCACAACTCCAGCTCAGAGACGCGAACTGCAGGCCAGAGCGGCAGGGAACCTTCCTCTGAAGCTTGCTGAGCTTCCGTCTGTGCCCTAGGACAGAGCACCTCTCACAGAACTTTGTCCCACCAGCACCTAGTGAGGCTGGAAGAGGAAAAGCTAGATAGCCAGAAGCAAACGAAAACTTCTTGAATTTTTCTTTTTTTCTTTCTTTCTTTTTTTTTTCCAGTACCAAGAATTGAACTCAGGACCTTGTACTTGCCAGGCAGGTACGTTGCTGCTGAGCTACATCCCCAACCCCTTGACTCTTTTTAAAAGAAATTTTTTCTATGACACTCACCAGTTTTCATTATTGATCATTGGTGCCGCCATAAGCCTCACCACGAGATGGTGGTGAGTTTATAAATGATATGCATGATCAGGGGGTTGCAATAAGGGTGTTTGTTTACTTTTTAGACAAGGTTTCGGTAAGTAGTTCCCGGTTGGTCTCAGATTCCTGGCGATCTTCCTGCTTCAGTCTCCCTACTGCTGGGATTCCAGGCATGTGCCACCACGCCCGGCTTACAGTGAGAACTTTTAGAAGCAGGAACTGCTTTTGGAACGTGGAGCTTGTTTTTTCTTCTTTTACCTTGGAGTATGTACACCAGAGAGTAGAGCAGGAGGAGGAAGTTGGGAGTGTGTGTGTGTGTGTGTGCGCGCGCGTGCGTACGTGTATGTGGCAGGGTCCAGTCTCAAGGAAGTGACAGCGGTGGGGCCTGGAGCTCCACTTAGAGAGGTGGCCCTAGCCTGGCACTTACCACAGGACTTGTAGGGGCAGCATCGGTCTGGGCTCCACACCTCCACCAGGGCGGTGCCCATGCCACACTGTACTTGGGGGCAGCGGAAGCTCTCGCACACTGTGACACACAGGAGTGACACATCAGTCACAGGCATTAGAAAAACGTGAATCCTCAGGATGCAACACTGGCCAAGGGTGGGCACCTCCCAGCTACCCTTTAGGTCGCAGTGGCCTTGGGCACCCCAGGGCCCAGGCCCCTGGAAGAGTGTGGGCTCCCAGAAGCTCCCTGCTGGGCCACTTCCGGGAGTCCTCATGCTGCACAGGAAGGTCCCAGAGCCCCACCCCTGTGCCCGCCAGGACCCACCACACTGGTACAACGGGCAGCAGAGTTCCGTGGTGTTCCTGTGCACGGTGAGCGCCTCCCCTTCCTGGCATTCAGGGATGGGATCCGGACAGTCGCCACAGGCTGAGAGGCAAGAGGGGTCACACTGTCACAGAAGTCCCCCCAGGGCTTGGTATCCAGCAGGTTCCTGGGATCTCAACAGGCCAGATGCGGCTGGAGCTGGTCTTACGTGAACTATCCTGGAGCCAGAGGCTGGATGGTCCCATTTGGTGGCCCCGAGTCTGACCCTGAGCCAGTTTCCATGCTCAATAGTCTGGGGGTGACATGGTCCCATTTCCTGTCCGCCCCACACTGCGCTCGGGACAGTGATTCCAGCCTCCTCCCAAGAAGGCCTCCGCCTTTCCTCCCCGGTGCTCTCAGAAGCAGAGGGAGAGGGGCTGAGGGCTGCGGGTGTCCACGCACCGCAGAAGTACGAGGTGCAGCACGAGTCCCCCCGGCGGCCCGCGATCAGGGTCTGGTCCTGCCGGCACCTGGGGACCTGCTCCGCCTCGCACAGCTCCGGGTCACACTCTGGAGACAGGTCCGAGGGAGGGAGGTGCTGAGAACGTGGCCTGCCGCCCCGCACCCCTGCTGGCTGCCTGCTGCCAGCCCCAGCGCGGCCCCTCTGCCCTGCGGCCTCCCCACGCTCCCTGGCCCTCTTACCACAGCTGTAGCTGGGGCAGCAGGAGTCCTCCCGGAAGAGCGTGAGGAGTCGGTGTCCCGGGCGGCAGGTGGGGGCAAGGCCCTCACACAACGTCTGGTTACACACTGGCCCAGGGGCCACACAGCCCGTCACCTGGAGGCCGGGACGCCCCGCTGTGCTCCCCACTGCCCAGCACCCCTAGGCCCTGGGACCTCTACCCCCAGAATCGGCCTCTGAGGGCCGCCTGGGGACCCAGAGCTGGGACAGAAGAGCCGTGGACATCTCGGAGCTGGGCACCGTGCCAGCCGCTGTTCGGTGTTAACCCGGGAGATCCTCAGCCTCTCCAAGGGGCGCAGCTGATGCTAAATGATTGGCCTTTGGTCACCCGGGTGCAGGGAGGGAGGACGCGCTGACCAGATGGCTGGCCTGTGCCTCTGAACCTCCTTACCTTGGCTCGAGCTGCCCCGAGCCCCGGCCTCACTCTCCTGGCCCGCCCTGCACATGATACTTTCCTTTTCCTGGGCTTCGTCCTCGTCATCGAGGTGGGTAGCGCTGGAGCCCTATGCGTGTGCTTGTGTCTGTGTGCGTGCCGTGCGTGTGGGCTTGTGTGCATGTGTGTGCAATTACTGAGAACTGAACTGAGGGCCTTTGAACTCAGCTATGTTGCGAGCCCCCCTTTCTCTCTTTCTCTTCTTTTCCTTCCTTCCTCTTTCTTTTCTTCCTTCCTTTCTTTCTTACTTTCTTTTTCTCTCTTCCTTTCTTTCTCTTTACTTCCTTTCTTTTTCTTTCTTTTTTTTCTCTCTTTCCTTCCCTTCTTTCTTTTTATCTATTTTTTAGGGTTTTTTTTATTTTTTGAGACAGGGTCTCGCTTTGTAGTTCAGGCTGGCCCTGAGATCACTATGTAGTCCAGGCTAGCCTTGAGCTCAGCTAAGTCTCCGGCCCTCCTATCATTTTGAGACAAGATCTTGCCAAGTAACCAAGTTGCCCAGGCTGGGTTTGAACTTTTGATCCTCCTCCCAGAGCCCTGGAATTACCAATGTGCACCACCGTGCCTGAATTTAGACTGTAACCTTTTAGCCGTCTCAGGGTGGGACTCACCGCAGACAGTGCCCAGGCAGCAGGGGTCCTCAGTGGGAAGGAGCAGGACCACCTCCCCATAGCGTGGGCAGCTCTCTAGCCGGGGCCCTGGGCAGTCCAGGTCCACTGGGACAATGGTGTCCAGGGCTTGGCACTCCTGCTGGCAGCAGCCACTGAGAGAGCTGTTCCAGGTCTCACCCAGGGCCCGTGGCACCCCCGTGCTGTCAGTGCAGGCTGCAGTGGGCATATGTTGGGGATTAGGGGGCCGAGAGACAGGCAGATCAGCCTGTCCCTGGCTAGACCCTCCCTGGGACGCTGACCCCCACCCCAGCACAGACTGCAAGGATGCAAAGGGCCCCCACTGTGTGCCACAGCTGCAAGGAGACCCGGGTGAGGCCCAACCTGGAAGGTCCCCAGGGAGAGAGGGGCCTACCACACTTGTCCGCAGGAATGCAGAGAGTGGAGTGACGCCGGTGGAGGATGGTGCCCTCAGTACAGACGCAGCCCTCGCCCAACACCTGGCACTGCTCTGGGTCCAGTGGGCCCAGGATCCCATCCTGGCACGTGTCGGGGGCCTCACAGGCTGCCACACAAGCCTGGTAGGTGGACTCACTGGGGCATAGGAAGGCTGCAAGGATAGAGGGCACATGCCCAGCTCAGACCCTGGGAGGGTCCCCGGGGGCCCTTGGAGCAGGGAGGGAGAGAGGGAAGGGCAGTGTCAGCCCGTCCGCAGCTGAGAACACACCAGTCAGGGGCTTCGTGGCCACCTCCCTGCCCTCTGTCAGGATCAGCAAAGCACATGCCACAGCCCAAATCTACCTGTTGTGTTTTTGCAAATAAAGTTTTATTGGGATGCAGCCATGCTCCTTCTGTTCCATACTGTCTGGGGCTCTTTGTCTTATAAGGGTAAAGATGATACACCCACGGAGCCCCAAATATTGACTCTCTTGTCCTTTTTTTTTTTTTTTGAGACAGGGTTTCGCTTTGTAGTTCAGACTGGCCCTGAGCTCACTATGTAGCCCAGGCAAGCCTCGAACTCGGCAATCCTCCTGTCTCTGCCTCCCGAGTGCTGGGATGACAGGTGTGAGCCACCACGCCTGGCAGACTCTCTTGTCCTTTTAAGAAAAGTTGGTCAGTCTCTGCCTCTAGATTAATGTTTCCAAACTATTGACTGTGGGAAACAGACCTGACATTGCAACCAGTATGTACAGTTTGCAGGACAGGGGACGGACCTCAAGCCTGCCGAGAAATTCCCCGGGCAGAAGCCCAACTCAGCCCTCTGAAGCTGACTGGGGCCCAAGCCTGAGAACTTCTGATGTCCCTGTGTGACTCAGAAGCCTAAAAAGACTAGGATTAGAGGTCCCATTGGACTCTGCTATTGCCCTGCTAGGAATATACACAAAAGAATGAAAAGAAGCATATCATAGTGATATACGTGCACCCATGTTCATAGCAGCTCAGTGTGTGATAGCTCAATCTTGGAAACAACCCAAATGCCCATCAACTGGAGACTGGATAAAGAAGATGGGGTTTTTCTACAAAATGGAGTATTACGCTGCCTTAAAGAACAATAAGTTTGAGTCATTTACATCAAATGGACGTGCCTTCAAGACATACTCATAAGTGAAATAAATAGGTCACAGATGTGTAAATATTGTATCTGTTTTCAGTATGAGAAACTGAAGATGTTAATGAGTTCTAGAGTGTATGATGGCTATCGTGAAATGGAAAATATTCAAAGGGAAATGTGGTGGTGGGGTAATGAGGGGAAAGAAAAACTGATGGTAATAAAAAAAGAGAAACCAAACATGTATTTAAGGGGTGCGGGTTTGTGGGGCTGGGTAGGGGAATGGGAAAAAATGAGAATTAAATCGTGTCATATACTGGTACAAACTACCAATATTGAGTGTGATCATGATGTGTATATACAATGTAACAATAAAGATAAAAATTAATTTAAAAGATGTGAAGCGTAGTTGAGCATGAAAACTGCTGACATTGAAACAAAAAATGTTTTTTACAAAACCATGCTTAAGCATTTTATATATAATACCTTCTAGGATTTTATAATCTATTGCATTTAACAATGCTTGTGCCGCCCCTCCGCATGGGCTCCCCACTCCCTGCGCTGGATCCTGTAGTTTGGCTTTGGGCTTTTGAAAGAAGGTCTCATAATACAGTTCGGACTGGTCTTGAACTCACTGTGTAGCTCTGTCTGGCTTTAAACTCAAATGATCCTCCTGCCTCAACCTTCCCATTGCTGGGGTTAGAGGTGTGCGTCCCCACAGCCAGCAGGAGTTGGCACGCTTTGTTTCTCTTCTTTTTGAGGCCATAGCTATGGGTGTGGTCTTCTCATGAGCTCCCCCTGTCCTTCTGGATGTGTTTATGTCTATGTCTAGAAACCAGACTGCCCTGGCCCTGGCCTCCCTGCTCATCTCACTACCTAGCAGGGGTGAGGAGGAAGTGGATCTCATTGCCATCTTCAAGGAAGGAGAAAAGATGGAAAAAAGAGAAAAATGAGCAAAAATTAAAGTAAGGAAACTAGTATTTACTGCCAGTAGTTTTGTGGCATATCATTTTCAAGACAGCTATAGGAGGGAGCTATCATTACTGTCCTCATTTTATATGGTAGGAACTCAAATATAATAAATAAATAAAACATGGCTTATATTTATTAATTTACCAATGTAAATCATGATAATAGCTTTCTCATAAAGTATATTTCTAAAATATAAAAATTATAAACTCACCAATTAAATCAATGAATGAGTGATTAAACTTGAAAAAGCATAGGCTACCTTGGGTCTGAGAGCCTTTGCACACCCTCACAGGGAGCAGGAATAACAGGAGACCCCCGGACCCCCACTCACGGCAGTAGTCCGAGCGGCGCCACTCGATGCACACGTGGAATTTGTGGCACATGGCCACATACACGGTCAGTGCCACGCATGGCTGCTGCACGTACTTGGTATCCCGGATCCACAGCTCACAGAACGATTCCGGGGAGACCTAGGCGCATGCAGCAGGCAGTGCTGCCCACCCTGGCGCCCAGGTCCCAGCCCAGCTCCTCCCAGCCCTGCCCAGGGGGACGCTGAGCCTCTGCAGGGTCCGCTGCCCTCTCCAGCCCCGGAGGTGCCCCCACATGGACCCAGGCAGCACGTACAAAGCGGTGGCAGGCACCGAAGGTGCGGTTGGACACCATGCGGAGGCAGGGCGAACAGTCGGCCGTGGCACAGCTGTCTGGGCGGAAGCGAGTCTGGCCTACTGAGGTCAAGGAGCTGGGCACCTGCCAGCTGTCCAGAAAGGGCGCAGGGTCCTCGGCTGTGCCCACCACAGAGCCGTCCTGCAGGGTGAGGTCGTTAGCTGCGTCTCCGTCACAGATCCCTGAAAGGGGCAGGATTGGCCCAGTGGCCACAGAATCACCAGACGCCCAAGTCCCAGCATCACATACAGTGCATCACAGTGATTCTCGGGACGGAGTCGCTACCATCCCCACTTTGTAGAGGAGGGCAGGGAGGGACAGAGAGGCCTCCACAAGAAAAGTCTTTGTCACTTAGGAAAGTGCCCAGATACGTTCTGCCCAGGGAAAGGAGGACAGGCTGCCTCAGTGACAGCGCATGTGCAAAGAGGGTATCCTGGAAGCCAGGTCATGAATGTGAATGAACACAGTGGATACAAGGGGCGGGAGGAGGGTGTGTGTGTGTGTGTGTGTGTGTGTGTGTGTGTGTTCCTGTGTCAGCCACCATCACAGTCACAGTGTCTGGCACGGAACGTCCCTGCAAAGAGCCGTGACTCAAACCCGACTCCTTGTGCCTCTGGCCCTCAGCCAAACACTCTCTGGATCACGCTCCACTCAGCCACTTGGCCTCTCGGAGCCCCTTTCCTTCTGTGGTTCAGTGGGGGCCCTGAGGGCCACCTCTCAGGGCTGCTGTGTGGAGGACTTGGAGTAAGTGAGCTCAGAGTGTGGAGGAGCTTCCTGAAGGGGCCTTCACGCAGACCGGAAGGCATGCGGAGGGCGTCGGCACGCTGACAGACAGCCCCGGCTGCAGGGACCGCCGGCAGAGGCCAGAGCTCAGCGCCCTCCTCCTGCTGAAGGGAAGGCGTCGCTCCAGCCCTACTCAGCAGCTCTGGTGGGTCCACCTCTGACCTACAAGCTGACCCAGCACTTCCTAGTCCGGGAACCCACGCCTGGTGGCAAAGATGGATCAGGGAAACTTTCCTCTCTCCCCAAAGGGCCCCCTCACCACATAGGCCACGGCCCTGAGTCTTGCTGGCTTTGCTGGCCTCCAGGATCATGAGTCCCGAGCTGTGCAGCCACTGGATCTGGATGTCTGAGGGCGTCCGGATCACATACATGTGGCCTGTGTCCTCGATTTGGAACCCATACCTGCTCACAGGGGGCCACACAGCCTGTGAGTCCACAGTCACCTTGAGGGGAGGGAGGTTCTATGTGAGCACAGCTTGCCCACCAATTGGGCGATCTGTCTATACATCCATTCTTTTGTTCATCCCATTGTCCGTCTGTCACCTCACAAGCATTTCTAGGCATCTCCTGTGTCAGGCTCTGTGTCAGGCACATGCATTCCAAATACAGTCCAAGGTGTCACAGGTCGTTTCTGAAGATATTTTCATTAGCAGAAAACCAATACGGCAAGAAATGCAACCACAGGAGGTGGCTACACCTTGATGTCTGCATAAACAAAAACCCAGAACCCTTGGAGTCTCTCTCTTGTTTTCTGATTCTACTCAGGTAATTTCTTCCAGTAGATTCCCTCTCAATCCTTGCCCTTAAGGTTACACATTGTCTCTCTGAGGTCCTCTCATCCCTGTGCTAACCAGTAAGACGTAATCTGTTTGTTCATCTCTAAGTCCCCAGCGGACAGTGAGTCTCTTAAGGGCAGGAACTATGTCTGATTCTTTGAACTTCCAACATTTGCCTTGGAATGACATAACTGGAAGTTCAATCAATATTTGTCGAATATTCCACACACCTTCATTCTCATGGACACTTTAAACTCTAAGCTATAATTTTACTATGTATTGATAAGGTTAAATTTGCATGTGTCATGAATTATTAAGGGTTTTTTGTTTGTTTGTTTGTTTTTTGAGACAGGGTCTTGCTTTGTAGTTCAGGCTGGCTCTGAGCTCACTATGTAGCCCAGGCAAGCCTCGAACTCGGCAATCCTCCTGCCTCTGCCTCCCGAGTGCTGGGATGACAGGCGTGAGCCACCACGCCCAGCATGAATTATTAGTTTTATGCAATAAAACTGGGAGGAAAAGATTAAGATTGTAAAATATTTATTATAGCTTAACTGTCTTCCTTCAAGAATAGACCATTTCATTAATCACTTTGCAAATTACCCAGCACAAGAGCTAGTGCGTTGTGAAGGGGCCTCAGCCTAAGAGTCAGAAAACATTGTGACTTTGGGAAAGTCCTCAGCTCTCTCCATAGCCCAAGTCTTCCCACGGTACCAGCAGGGGGCCGTGCTTCATGAGCCACGGACACATTCCCCGTTCTGTGAGCGCACATCCATTTCCAAAGCCCAGGGACCCTCCCCAGGGTCCAGGGAAGGACAAAAGCCTCTGACTTTTCCTAACCAAGTTGGACTAATAAGAGTTGGCTTTACTCTCTTTCCTAAGTAACTAAAACCTCACAGAATATATGAAACACTTAACCATTGCACAGGTGGTGCCAGAGTGTGATCCCTGAAAAGGAGGTAACAAATGGGGTAAGCGTTGGGACCATTTACTGCTGAAAGAGTTTCTAGGCTGCGGTAAAGAGGGAAGGACCCAGGCAGAGGCTAGAGGTTTCCCTGAATCTGAGGTTCGTAGAGCCCCAGATAGTTAGTGGGAAGGGCAGACATTGAAGAGAAAGAAAGCTTGTGTGCTGGGCTTTTCAGAGAGCGCCCTCTACCAGAGACACTGTTCTGATTCTTATATGAACGTCAATCATTTTGCGCAGGTGAGAAAAATACCTGAAGCCAGCAGAAAACCACCTGAAAGAAACAGGGTAAAATCCTTACAGCTAACAAAGGGCTGGGAGTAGCTATAGCTATCACCTTCTAGAAGGAGAAACATGGCAAAATACAGATTATCAGGTAAGGAATATAAAAAGGTGTGCTTCTATATTAAGGAATCAATACGTAGAACAAAGAATAAGCAGTAAAATCTCACTTAGAATAAAGGCTACTCTGGCAAATGTCAAAATGATCAAACCATCCCTAAGTACTATAACTGTCATAAAGTTCCAGAATTTTTTTAAAACAAAACAGAAAATTATCCAGCGAAGTGAAATTCATAATGTCTAAAATTTCATCAAAAATGTCAGTTACACAAGAAGCAAGAAAATGCAACTCATAATGAAAAAAGAAAATGAGTTAGAAACTGACCAAGAAATGACACATATGGTAGAACCAGTAGACAAGGACTAAAACACAGTGATCGTAAGTATATTCTGCATGTCCAAGAAAGCAGAGGAAAATATAGTTATGTTGAAACGATATGCTGAAGATGAGAAAGAAATTCAGATCAAACTTCTGGGATAAAAATACGTCTGAGATGAAAAATGCACTGAATGAGATCAATACATTTAGACACTGTAGATGAAAAGATCAATTAACTTGAAGATAGAACAATAGATATTATCTAAAGTAAAGCATTGAAAGAAAAATGCCAAAGATCTCATTCTTTGAGAAGAACAACAAACTTGACAACTTCTAGTCAGCTGGGCGAGGAAAGGAGGGAAGACATGAGCTACTCCCGGTGCTTTCAGAGCCTTCTCTCACTTCCTGACAACTGTCTTCTTTTTCTGTAGTTTTCCTTTTTCCAGAATGTCATATAAATTGAACCAAACAGTATACAGTGACCATATCTGATACATCAGAACTGTCCCCTGTCATGACTGTGGGTCACAGACTGTCGGTCTTTGTTAAAACTTACAGAATTGTAGATTAAACAACATATGTAAATTATGTCTTGATTTTTTTTTAATGAGAAATTTTAAAGCTAAGGAATGAAGCTCAGAGAAATTTTTGTTTAAGCTTCCATCCCATGGTAAGCTGTTGTGAGGCCTCCGGTTTTTTTGCTTTTGTTTTTTTGTTTTGTTTTCAGATATTTATTGGTACATTTTATATACAGCTCACAATCACAGACAACACTGGGGAATCTGTACCAGTATATGACACAAGTTAAGAGGCCTTCTTGAGAGCTCTGGAGTGATGACCGTGTGTTCTGAAATCAGAGCAGAGTCCAAAAAGAAAGCTTCAGATTTGGGCTCAGAAATGGGGAAAGTCATGACTATGGGACCCAGGAGGAGACAAATCTGTGCCCCGAGCATGCCTGTCGGGGATAGCAGAGGAGACCCACACACTGTCCTCTTTGATTGAGGTGACTTAAGTCAAGCTTTTAAAGCCTACATGCAGAGCTTGCTGGTGTATACAGCCCTCTTCTTGCCCTACTCATGAGTTCGTATGGGCACAAGGTTTTTGTAATGGCAAAGATGCGATATTTCTAACAATACTTATTTAAGGCTGCTGTCTCTTGCCATTTGGACTTTGTCTCATTCCTGGTACCGCTCCTCCTCTGACATTAGGGTGAGCACAAGCATTCTAATGAAAATAACTTCCAAATACATCTTATTTTGCATTTTTAAGAAAGAGAGTTCCCTTCTACCTCTGTCTCCAGTCACAACTAAGTCTTGAGCTTCCCCCATCTCTGGATATCCTGTCCCTCGGAGGTGCTGGCCTGCCCTGAAGGCCACCTCCTTGATGCACTCACCTTCCTGCTGAAGCGGTCAAAAGTGACTTGGTGTGTCAAGTGAGTCACATTCAGCATCACCGGACAGAAGGGGGGCCAGTTCAGGTGTCCCTGGAGAGAGAGCCCATCTTCACTGACCTGGAGACCTGCCCTGAGTCCCCTCCATGTGAGCGAGGGCACAGGGTGAGCACGGTGCACAGAACCCCACAGAACATCTCTGGTCCCCTGATCTCACGCAAGCCCAGCCAAAATATGAAAGAAAAAAGCTGCCTCTTTCCACCTGGTTCTCAGGGGCATCCTAGAGGGCAGTGCCAGGCAGCTGAAACCCACGATCACAGGAATGGGCCTTGGAGTGGCTGCCCCAGCTCCTCTGCACCGGTGCCATCCCCAAGAGCCTAGAGAGCCAGTACATGCTGTGAATTGTGCAAGGCCCAGGCTAGGCCAGAAGGTGGCGCTCTCTGTCAACTCTTCCCATGATCCTCCAGGGACTCAGTCACTTGGCCTGTGGCAAGTAGGCTATGACCGCTCTAGAAGATTAAGACTCAGCTCACTGTCCAATCTCCCTTCTAAGCCTAGTTCGATTCCCAGGTCCTGGCAGGGTGGGAAGTAAGGAGCAGTCACCAGGTTGGCGCTTTTGCAGTCCAGGACATGGACAGTAATCATCTCCTCTGGGCTCTGGCTGAGGATGTAGATGGCCTCCTTGAACAGGGCAGCGTGGCTCCCGTCGAAGGTCACAAAACTCAGGTCAGGGAAGACTGAGCACCGGCCTGGGGACAAGGGCAGGATACAGGAGGACGAAGATGCCTCAAGGCCAAGGCTACCAAGGAAGATGGGGCAGGTGGCTGGCCCCTTCCCAGGTGGTTCAGAGGCCCTGGGGGTGAGAGGGCCCCTGGGCTGTGGCTCCTCACAGACACCAGGGATTGTCAGGGCGGGGAATCTGCCAGGTCAGGGGTCACATGGGATGAGAGAGAAGCACACAGATTGCTGGGGAGCCAAGTGAGGGGGCACGGAGGCTCCAGGTGGCTATGACTCACAGGCACACTCCCAGAGGGGGCAGCAGCGGTCCCCGCCCACCCGCACGGCGAGGCCCAGGACCCCACAGCGAGGGGGCCTCGTGGCCTGAGGACAGTGCTGTGACTGGTTCACGCGGATCAGCTGGCCTTCTACGCAGATATGGCGGACACAGTCCTGCTCAGCGATGGGCTGGCACACAACAGAGGGACAGGTGAGTGTGTGTCCGCGAGCCACAGCCCCTCCCCCCCGAGCCTGCTGGGACAATGCAAAACTATGAGGGGGTGTGCCGAGTAGCTGCACATAGCGGTACATTGGGGACCAAGAGACAGACGCCCCGAGACCTTTGCACTTTGCCTATCTGCCTGGCCTATGCTAAGGGCTCCAGACACACACCGTGCACACACAGCAGCTCATACAGACACATGCACACGCCCTATGTCACACAAAGGTGTCTCACAACACCATGCACCACATACACACGAACACACTCAGACACAGAAGCACTTGCCTTAAGGCTAACGTGAACGCTAAGCAAAGCTCCACAAGCTTCAACACAGGCACCCGGCCACAAGCGCCCGTGGGAGCCCCTTGGCATCACACCCTGGGCATCACGGCAAGCCGTCTCATCAGCACCCTGGGCCCCGACGGGCAGATGTGGCTTCAGGGCCCCAGAGGGGCACCGGGAGGGCAGGGCGGGGCACAGGGAGCGTCTCCGCTTCCACCCTGCAGCCTGGCTGCTTGCTAAAGGACAGGGGCTGCCCTGGGCCAGAGAAGGTGAGCGCACGGTATCTGGTGGCACAGAGGGGGGAAGGTGTGGAGGACTACAGACAAGGCACAACCCTGACAGGGCACTCACAACACAGGTGGCAGACGTGTTGGCCTCAAGGGTGGCAGCCGAGGCCTCGGCTGGACCTGCCACGATGCCACTGGCGGGGGCTGAGCGCCCGGACTGCTCGGTGGTGGCCTCGCTCAGGGGCACCGCTGGGAGCTGGGGTCCCGCGGAGGTTCCCTGGGGCTCTACCAGCTGGGGCAGCAGGGCCAGGGAGCTCTCCCTGGAGGCCGTCCTGGCTGAGACGCGGCTCAGGGCATGGGGTGTGGGCACCGGGGGCACCGTGCCAGCCCATGGGCCCTTGGCCTCTGTCACTAAGGGAGCAGGACTGTGGGCTCCAGCTGGCGGAAGCCCAGTGGGCCCACCCTTGGCAGGGCCATAGACAGAGGTTGGCAGCGACGCATGCTTGGACAGGAGGGCCATTTTTTGCGTGGTACTTTTCCGTGGGACCACTGATGCTGTACGGGCCGCCCCTGCAGCCGTGGCCAGGACTCCAAAGGCTGGCCGCGTGGCTCCTGGAAGCAGCCCTGGAGCCAGGCTCATTGTCTGAGGGGCAGCGTGACTGGATAGGTGTACTTGGGCCACCCCAGCCGGGGTGACAGGCAGTGTGGGGCTGAGTGTCTGAGCAGAGGGAGTGAAGGCCACAGCCAGAGATGTGGCCCCATGTGGATGTGGTGAGGTGGCGAGGGAGCCGTGGGCGCCAGCCGTGGCCACTGGGGCAGACGTGCCCATCTTGGCCAGGGGCAGGCTGGTGTCGGGAGGCAGCCCAGAGAGCAGCTGGGGTGGCTGGGTGGGCCCTGGAGACGGGAAGGCTGTGGCCCCCACCCCCTGAGCAGCTGTGGACAGGCCGGCGGCAGCCGGGGTCCCTGGGGTCTGAGCCGGAGGCCCGGTGGCTCTGGTGCTGTGCCCAGCTGGGCGGGGCAGCATGATGGGGACTGAGCTCAGATACGGGAATGTCGGCAGGCCCACGGGCTGGCCATGCCCAGGTTCCTCCTGCCCTGTGGATGGCACCACCTCGGCACCCTTGGTGGGGAGGGGGCTGGCAGGAACCTGTTCTGCTGCTGTGCTAACCACGGCCTGGGCACCGCTGCTCTGGGCCAGGGCGGACTGGGCGGTCCCTGTCTCGTTTGTGACCTCAGTTACGGTAGGTGTCAGCAAAGCCTTGGGGAAGCCCAAGGAGGCAGGAGGAGGCCCGGAGGAGGGGCCTGGTGGCGAGGGGGGCCGCAGGGATGTCGTCCTGACAGGGAAGGAGCCATGGCTTGGGATCGTCACAGCTTTGGTCATGAGTGGGAAGGGGGGCACAGGGGGGGACCGGGAAGAGACTGTGGCGTTGGGGCTCCCCGCAGAGGCCACGGTCACCCTGGTGGTCTCCATGGCACCTGAGGCCGTGCCAGGGGTGGGTGGCTGCAGGGAAGGGGGGAGGGACGCAGATCCCGGGGCATGGGAGCTGGCCAGGACGCCGGCGGTCACTGCCCTGCTGGCCGGAGCCTCTGTGGGGCGGACAGAGAAGTTGGAGGCTGTGAGCCCCAGCGGGCGCTGCGGGGCAGCCTGGGTGGGGGCCGGGGACAGCGCCGGCCCCTCCGTGGCCGCCATCAGGGGGCTGAGGGCCACGGTGAGCGGGGTTGCTGGGGTGAGGCCTGGCCTGAGCGTGGAGGCTGCGGCGGTCTCCTGCAGCAGCTGCGGCCGCGTGGCACTGGGGGTGGGCGGCGCCTGTCCAGGAGGCAGGGTCTCCGTGCCAAGGGCCTCCGCGGGGCGCCAGACAGCTGGCTCCACACCTGGGACAGCCGAGAGAAGAGGTTCGAAAGGTGGGCACCGCCACTCAGGGCCGTCTTCCCGGGCAGGACTGAGGTGTGGACCGGGGGTGAGACGCAGCTTCCGCTTGCCAGGCAGTGGGCGCCTCTCCCTGGCTTTGGACCCAGAGCGTCAGCACCCTGACCCTGGCCCTGCGGACCCCCACCCCCAGAGCCAGGAGCCTGAGCTCCAGGTCTGGCTCTCCCGTGAGACCACGGGGGCCTGTCCCCACTCTAGCCTCACGTTCCCTCTGTGAGATGGGGCAAGCGGGCCGGGTCTCTGCCCGCTCCGAAGCGCTCTCCTCCCCGAGGCCCACGCCGAGCCTCCGCTCAGGAAGCAGAGGCCTGGGCAGGAGGCCTCAGGGAGACCCGCGCCTGAGGGGAGCCCGAGGGAGGGAGAAGTCAGGCTACTCACAGTCCTCCAAGTGGACGCAGCGCTGCGTGACTTCATCTAGGACCTCGGGGTCGGGGCACACGGGGACACAGCCTTCAACCCTGAGACAGAGCAGGGGCGCTCAGGGGTCCAGATACGGGGTCGGCCTCCCCTTTCACCCGCGTGCAGTGCAGGTCTCCTCCTTCTCACTAACACAGGTGTGCACGTGCGTATCGCGTACTCTCCCGTGAACCTCCATAGAGATGTCACATAGGGACATGTTCCCAGACGTGCATGCAATGTGCTTGTGAACCAGACATGGCTACGCACACCCATGTGACATGTTCACATGTTGCCACCTAGCTACAGATTACAGGGTCTCACGCACACCCCGCGCACCTACTCATACTTGCATATATTTGTACATACCACACGGTCCCACAAATATCAGCATGTACACAGTTGTGCCGACACAATGCTACATGCACCACTCATATATGTGTACCTCATACAATATGTACATGCAGCTGTGTATAGTCATGCATACTAGTATGTACGAACACACACAGTTTAGTATGTCATACACGTACAGATATACACGTACGCATCATGTGCCACACTCACAGATGGAGACACAATTAGCCTGGCCCACACGTCCCTATACACATGGAGGATTCGTACATGGGCATACCTGAGCACACAAAGGTACCTTAGCCCGTGTTCACACCCGACCACAGACTATATAGAAGCCTGTTCACAGGTGTACGTGTGTACAAGGTGCACACACGGATGCTCAAGCACACCGGTGCACACTCCTTGAGCCCACCCACAGTTGCTCACCCCTCACCTGGGCACATCCCGGCATCTGGCTGCTGCTGGGTCCCGGCAGGTTCGGAAGCAGGGGCTGGCACAGGCCTCGTAGCGCCATTCACAGATGGGGTAGGCGGCCCCCAAGGGACGGGCATCTGGAAAGGTGACCAGCCTCAGGGTCCGGGCCGCGCGAGGCCGGGCGCTCAGCCCCTGCTCTCCCTCCCTGGCCACGAGGAGTGGAGGTGGCGTGAGGGGCTGGTGCTGTGGGTCCGGGGCGGAGTGCTGCCTCTCTGGCGTGAGGCTGAGCCCGGGGAGGCTCTGGGGCGGACGGTTGCAGCTGGGCGTCAGGGGTGGAGAAAGAGGGCACTTGGGCCTCTGCTCTCTGCCTGAGGCTGCCCCGCTGCCCTCGCCCAGGGAGCCTGGGCATCGCCTCCCTCACCCTCTCACTGGCAGGGCCACAGAGCCCCCCAGAGGGGGAGGTGAGCACTGGGCATCTGGCCCTTCTCTCATGCCCCTCTGCGCCCAAGGCCCTGCCTGAAGGAGCCCGGAGGACCGGGCCCCGTGAGAGCGCTGTCCTTGCTGCCCCGGAAGTGGGGCTAGTGCTGATGGTCACGACGGCAGCTGACCGGAAACAGCACGGAGAGCCACACTCGGGTCTGTTTACTCCTGAGTCCACCCCTCTCCTAACTGAGGCGGCCACTGTGTTGTCCCCAGGCTGCAGGGGAGCAGAGCGAGCACAGATGGTGGTGGTGGGGGAAACAAACGTGCCCAGGAGAGATGTTCTCAGCGGAAGCCCTGGGGCCAGTGCTCGGATAAATGACCGGAGTCTGTGACCTTGGGGCGGGCACTCGGAGGTGGGCGAAGGACCAGCGTCTGAGCCACAGGTTCGCAGAGGGGTGTGGGCGGGCTTCGTGGAGGGCTGGAGGGCTGGAGGGCAGCCCCCGGAGGCCCCTCCGGACACCCTGAGTCCCCCACTGTGCCTGGACAGGGGACGAGAACTGACCTCTGGGGCGCACTGTGCGTCTGCATGTGTCAGGCCCAGAGCGATGCCCACAGGGCCGGCCACCCTTGCCAGATCCACGTGAGGATTTTGAGGGTCAAGTCCCAGAACGGAGACCTTCAGAGCCCCCTCCGGACACCGGGGACAGGGTTAGGATTCAAACCCAGGGCTGCCCAGCTGCGGACCAGGAGCTTTTCCACCATGCCTCGGTGACTTCCAGAGGGGACTCAGTGAGTTCCGATGTCACACTGAGGGTGGTGCTGTCCGGGTGGGCGGCTCACCGGGGGACTCCCGTGCAAATGCTGGACGCGAGCATGGCTCCTCCGTGTTAGGCAGTGGTTGGCATTTTGGGGCTGGGCAGAGGGAGCCTTGGCCTTCCTTGATGGGGAAGAGCAGGGAGCTGTCCCGCCCTGCCCGCGGGCTGGGCCCCATGGGGAGAGGGGCGCCCGGCTGCTCAGCTGGCCCCGTCGAGCCGTCGAGCCGTCCTTAAGCTCATGGCAGACATCCCAAGAAACCTGAGCCACAGGCTCCCCAAGCTGCCACCAGAATCACTTTTCCCTTCACTTCCACAAAGGTCACGTATTTTTAGCCCATGTAATTGGCCCGGGGCAGTGAGCAGGACCAGAAAATTGGCTGGGCCCCAGGCCACACTGCCCACAGCTTCCTCGGCCACTGACGCGAAGGACAGGCCACTTCCCACCCGAGAGTGGCCCCCTGCATAGCCTGCTCGCACTCTGTCTCTTGGGGTGACAGGAAGGGGCCTGAGGGGAGAGGGCAGGGAGAGTGCTTGAATGTGTGCACAGCGCAAGGACAAAGCATGGCGGGGTACGTACCCAGAAGGCGGAAGAGCGTGTGGTGGCGAAACGCCTCCGTGTGCTCATAATGCCGCGAGGTCAGCGCAGAACCCGACACGCAGAGGAAGGAGCCAGGCTTTGCCAGGGACTCCAGGGCCATCAGGCCCTCCCGCCATGTCCCCCGGTGCAGCGAGAAGGAGGCATGGCGCTGGAAGGCTTCACGGCCCTGCCACTTGGCCAGCTCCACAGACCCGTTGGCTGTGACGTGGAGGAAGAAGTTGGGTCTGTCCGCTGCTTCCAGGGAAACCACATCCGGGTCTGCACAGAGCCACACAGTAAGTTCAGCACAGAGAAGGGCCCAGCACCCCACGGAACTCAAGATGACAGCCCTGTGGCTGATCCGGGCCCTCCTGCTCATGCCTGCTGCCCAACCTCTGCCTGCACCACCTCTGTCCCCAGCTGCTGAGCCTCCGAACGTGGCCCGTCTCCTTCTCTCCGGCTCTGCCTCCCCTCCTTCCTTCCTGCTTCCTTCTGCAAACACTCCCGAGACCCTGCTGTGTACTTGCCACTATTTAAATGCCCGAGACTCAGCAGCAAACAAGGCAGACAGAGCTGCTGCCCCGAAGCGGCCACCCGCTTTCGAACATATGAGACACGCTGGGGTGTGGTGATTTTCCAGGTTTCAGTGTCCTCAGCCTGGTCCTGTTTCTCTGAGAGTCCCAGAGGGTCAGCGCTGGCAACCCTAGTCCAACCCTAGCTGGAGAAAGAGTCCTAGAAAGTTTGCCCAGAGGCCTGAAGCTTGTGTCCTATTTCCTGATATTACAGTGCCAACTTCTAGGCCTGCCAGATAGACAATCCCCAGCCCTTCCTGCAGGGTCCTATGGGTCCCCAGAGCCCCAAGTCCACATGGGATGTCCCTGGGTCTGAGTCCTGGGTCCCCATGTGGGCTGTGTTGTGGGCAAGGGATTAACACCTGGTCTGTGGTAAGAGGCAGGCAGGGAAGAATGTGTGGAAGGCCTGGCTCCAGCCTGGTGCCACTTTACCCACCTTGCCAGACCCAAGTGTCTCCTTATCCCTCCCTAGGTTGCTGCTAGAAGACATGTAGTTACTGGAGGAAGAGTCTGTCACTGAAGTAAAGAACAACTGCTTTTTATAAATGGCGTATTAGGCCAACGAAGCCTTTTCCTGCCTGTTAAAATCCTTCAAGATCAGGGACAAGTCTATTCTCACTACTCTTACTCAGTGTAGGATCTGATATAGTTCCTGAAATTTTCGCTGCAGCAATTAGGCAAGAGAAGAAAAGGAACACAAATAGGAAATAAAGCAGCAAATTATCCTCATTTGCAGGTGATACACTCCTATACTCAGAAGACCCTAAAGACTATCAGAGCTGATAAATGAATTCAGCAGTATAGCAGGACATTAAATCAACATTAAAAAGTAATAGCTTTACTATACAGTGGTAACAGACTGGCTGAGAAAAAAGTGAGGAAAACAATTCTATCCATAAAATCTTCAAATAAAATAAAATACATAGGGATTGATCTCATTAAGAAGGTGAAAGACCTCTATACTGAAAAATTTCAGAACACTGAGGAAACTGGGAAAAAAAAACACACCAGAAGATGGAATGCCACCCATGTTCATGGATTGGCAGAGTTAATATTGTTTAGATAACCACATTACCAAAAGCAATCCACAGGTTCAATGTAATCCCATTAAAATATCAATGACATTCTCCATGGAACTGGAAAAATCAATCCTAAAATTTATAGGGGAACACAGGAGACCCAGAATAGCCAAAGCAATCCAGACAAAAAGAGCAAGGCTGGAGGCTCACAATACCTGACTTGAAATTATACTCTAAAAGTGACGGTAACAAAAAGAGTGTGGTACTGTCACAAAAATAGACACAAAGACAAATGGAACAGAGTAGAGGGCACAAAAACAAACTCACACAGCCACAGTCATCTGATTCTGGACAAAGGAGCCAAAAATATATGTTGGTGAAAAGATAGCCTCTTTAACAAATGGTGCTGGGAAAACTAGATATGGCATTGTAGAAGACTGAAACTAGATCCCTGTCTCCCAACCTGTTCAAAAATCTATTCAAAATGTATCAGATTCCTAGGTATAAAGCTCCAAAGCCTGCAATTGCCAGAAGAAAACACATGGGAAACACTTGAAGCCAAAGAGACAATGACTCCCTCAAGAGACCCCAACAGCACAGCATCAACAGATGAAATAACATTGAATTTAAAAGTTTCTGCACAGCAAGGGATGTACTTAACAGAGTAGAGACTTCCTGCAGAATGACAGAAAATGTTTACTGGCTACTCTTCCAGCAGTGGATTAATACCTAGAATATATAAAGAACACAAAAAGCTTGACATATACAAAAAAACACCCCAAACAGCTTAAGCAATAAATGGGCAGATGAACTGAACAGATACTTCTCAAACGAAGTACAAATGGCCAGTAACTATATGAAAAACATGTTCAACATTTTTAGCCATTAGGGAAATGTGAATCAAAACTAGTCTGAGGTCCCATTCCACCTCAATCAGAAGGGTTATCATCAAGAATACAAAAAATAATTAAATAAAACCTACCATATGACCCCACTTTGCAACTCTTAGTACATACTCAAAGCATTAAAGTCAATGAATTCTGGAGCTACCGGCACACCCATGTTTATTGGGGCATAATTCATAACAGTCACATGTAGAACAAGCCTAGAGGTCCATCAAAGGAAGAATGGACAAAGAAAATATCAGTGTACAAAACGGAGTTTTATTCAACTATAAGGAAGGATGAAATTGTGACATTTGTAGGAAAATGGATGGATCTGGAGACTATCATGTTGATCAAAATAAAACAGACTCAGACAGATATCACACACCCTCCCTAATATGTAGAAAACAAAACAAGAGGACAAGGAAGTAGAAGGGAGACTTACTGGGCAAGAGGAAGGGAATATAAAGGAGGGAATGGGGTATAAGGGAAGATAACGGGGAGTACATATGAACGAAACGTGTTATACGCCTTGAAACCCCCCAAATATAGAACTGGGGGGAGGGTGGAACAAGTCTATATACACTGGAGGAATTAAATGACTAAAATACGTGTATGTATGAATCTGCCAAAATGCAGCCCATTGATCTGTATCATTAACTTAAAAAGAGTGAAAAAATTGCCCAAAAAATGTAGCAGCAGATACGTACTGAGGGCCGGGCACTGCCCTAAGTACGGGGACTCAGAAGGGACCAGGTGAGACTCAAGGTTGGCTCGGACACAGCTTCTCGACTCTTTTCCTGAAGTCCCTTAACAGGGAGGAGCCGAACCCAGATCTCAGGGTGCACAGGCTTGTTTTAAGTGAAAACAACACTCAAGTGATTTTTAATCTTCCTTCTCTGAGATGCGTTTCCCCTTACATCCCTCTGCCTTAGGCATCGCGGTCTGGAAAACAGACTCAGGAGCCCGGAGGCCCGGGGCGCGTGCTGGGGAGCAGGGCCCGCCACACACCCCGCTTCCTGTGCTAAAACAGCGCTGGGGAGCAGGAATCTCCCGCCAAGCAGCCGCCTGGCCCTCCCAGGTCCGTCCCCGGTTCCCCGCCCCTCCAGGACACAGGCTGATTTCGGGAAGCCAGTCCTGCCTCCCCAAGACGGAACCAGGGCTCTTCTCAGGACTGCCTCGGTGTCATGACCGTCAGCCGTGCCACTTCCCCGCGGGGCTGTGTCCCTCACATCCCGACCCCCGGGGCCTCGCTGTGTGCCTGGCACGCAGACACGGTGCTGCGACAGACAGACAAGCAGGTGACAAGAGGGGTGGGGAGGACGAGGAGGAAAGCGCGAAGCAGGAGGAGGAGGGGAGGAGGAGCTGTGTCAAGGGCGGTGCGGAGGCCTCCCTAGGACTTTCTGGGAAGATGGGAGATCCCTTTCTTCCACACAGGCTAAGAAGCTGACCCAGAAGGCCAGGCTGGACCGGGAAGGGGCAGCTGTCAAACCTCCTCCCTCCGGCCTCACAGTTGGCTCAGGGCCTCGGCACGTCCCCTCCTCCGGCACCTGCCTCCTTCCCCACGGGCCTGACGGGCTGGAGCTCGGCGGCCGGGTGGGCGGCACCTACCGTGGGCCGAGGCCTTGTACAGCGCAGCTGTCAGCAGGAAGCTCACGATGTCCCCCGGCGCCACCTCCTCTGCCTTTACTAGGGCTATACCGCTGCCCGCCGCCTTCACAGCCACCAAGGCGCCGCCGGCTGCCACGCTGGACAGCTGGTAGGGCCCCTTCCCTAGCGCTGGAGAGAAGGGCCCGGTCAGAAGCCCTGCTCTCCTGCCAGGGGCAGGAGACGCAGGCTGGAGGCCTGGGGGCGGGGGGGGGGCTTCCTACCCAGGCCCCAGGGAACTTGATGCCCGAGAGAAGGGAGGGACAAAACCCAGGCTGTCAGCACGGCGTCTTAGTCCTTCCACAGGCAGTCTGTGCCCGTCGAAACCCCAACGCAGGACTGTTACAGCCACTGCCCCACCCAGGGCCTTCTCTGGGGGACCCGGTCTCTGCCCACCCATGGCCCCAAGGGGCGAAGGCTCAGTGGTTGTGCTTAGTTATTTATTTGAAGCATGAGTCACTCTCCTATGTGGGGGTCCCTGGAGATGGGGGTGTCAGCTAGAGTGGCCTCTGGTGCGCCTCCTCCCCACAGCTGCCTGAGTCCCCTCCCGCCACGGTTCCTGGGGACTCACCCCTGGGTCCCCTTGGCCCTCAGGAGGGAATCCAAGGGTTCTCTGCCCCTGACCCTATCTCCCCACTGGCCCCCACACCCTGGCTTTGGCCGCACTGAATTTCACTCCTCCTCGAAAGAGCTGGGCTGTGTCCTCGCTGTGTCTCCCGCCGAGCTCCAGCCCCCAGGCCCGTGGGGAAGGAGGCAGGTGCCGGGGGAGGGGCCGCCCCACCTGCTCTGAGAAGTCCTCCCTGTTCCGTGCCTGGCGAACACCCACTCAGTCTCCGGGGACTCGCTGAAATGCCACCGCCGTGGGGGCTCTCCCCGCGCCCTCTTGTTCCGCACACAAACATCACCCTTCCTCCTCTGCACTCCTTTAGAGCAGCGGTGGCCAAAGCACCGCGACGAGGCTCTGGATCGGGGTCCTCTCCTGCCTCCCCCACTAGCTGTGAGTGCACAGGCAGTGCTGTGCTGGTACAAGGTTCACAACCAGCCCTGGGGCGGGGGATAAATAAATCAACCGAATCCAATGTGTAATGTTTGCTGATTTCCATGGCGTAAATACTCCCAGCAGCGGTTAATTTCAAGCTCCCAACTGAATGTGGAGTTGGGGACACTTGGTACAGGCCAGCTCGTCACACGGCTGCGACAGGTCTCACCTACCACTGACACCCCGGCTCCCCACAAGGGCCCAGATTAGAGAAAATCTTGGTAGAGGAACAGAGCAAGGAATGGATGAGTGGGTGGGCGGGTAGGTGGAAGATGCTAGAAACAGCTTGTCCTTTGCCAGTTACTGCCACCCGAAATGCCACAGAAGGGAGCCGACTCTGCTCAGACTCTTGCCGAAATGTCTTGCCTGATGTCAGGGTGACCCTGCCTGTCCCAGAAACTGCAGTCCTCCCCCTTATAGACTCATCCTCTAGGAGTTAAAGATCTGGGACCGTCAGGGGCCCTTGGGGGCTCACAATTTGGGAGGCACCCCTGCAGGTCGTGAACCTGACGTTTGTGTCCTGATCGGCCCTGGTCCTGCAGACCCCTAACTTGGGTCCTCCTCTCTAGCCTGTCCCTTTCGCTTCTCCAGCCACACTCTTGCCGGGGCGGGGGGAGGGGTATATTTCAAAGCAAAATCAGAGAATGCAGAAAACTAAGGACAAGGTTTTGGGCTACACCCACACAGGCTGGCTCCAGAGGGGTGTACCCGGGGCAGGCCTGGGGACTTGGAAGTCAGAGGACCAAGGACGGAAGAGCCTCTAATTCTTCCAGGCCCTGACCTTGGCCCAAATGGAAGAAACTGAACGCTAAAAATGACTCTGTTTTTAGCAGTGCTAAGAGCCACCCGCCCACTGCTGCCCACTCAACCCAGTGAAAATGGACTAAGTGGCTCTAATTCTAGAATTAACCTTCTTTGGGTCCTCAGTTATGACCTGTGTCTTCATCCTCATTAATAATCTAGATGTTGAAGCGCATCTTGCTACCTTGTGACCTTGGCTGTTTTGAGGGTGGATCTGATAAGTTCTAAGTCCTGCCCTCGCCTTTCTCAGAAAAGACCCGTCTGCCCGTCTCTCACCAACTCTCATCCTCGGGGAAGCTCAGGCACCAGCTGTGGGCCTGCTGGGCAGACAGGAGGCTGCGGGCTGGCCTGAGTGTGAACAGGCCTCTACCTCCGGATCAGGCTGCCCTGAGCGAGCACGACCCCCGGCTCCGGTGGGGCTGCTGGGCGCCTGGGCACAGAGCCCCTGGGCACCCTAGGCCCGGCATGGGAGCCCTCATATCACAGCTCAGGACCACGGAACCTCAGGCTGGCTGAGGCGGACGTGGCACAGAGGCAGGCTGGCAGTGCCCTGGGCCCGGGGAGGGGGTGGCTTACCTTTGTTAAAGAAATCACAGTCGTATGCTGGAAGAGAGAGCAGAGACTTCTTAGGAGTCAGCACAGAGCTTGGGACAAACGGAAAGACCCAGGGCCCCGGCGTCCCAGCCTCCCTCCTCCCCAGCCTGAGTCTGTCCTGCCTCCCAGACTCTCAGTCATGGCAGCCCTGGATTCAGATGTTGAAGGGAGAGATAATACAGTCGATCCCTCTGGATGTCCTGCAAAGGCTCAAAGCCTGGCCCTGAGTAGCGTCTCAGTCACGTGTTGAACAAGCGAACAGGTGGCTGTCAGGCAGCAGGTTGTGCTTTGTGCAGTCCTAAAGGGCAGGGGTAGAAGCTCCAGAGGAAGAACGCAAGCGTGAGACAGAAGACAGTCTTCCCAGAGCTTGAGGTGGGAAGGGCACTAGAGCATTCTGCGGTACTTAGCTCAACGAAAAAGCTGCCACCAACCAGCTTTGAGGTGACCAGCTCCTGCAAGGGTGGGCTCGGCTGCCCCCTTGTGGCGAAGCCTGGCACCACAGCCTGCTTCCTTGGGGCGGTCCTTCGCGATGGATTCCTTGCTGAACAGGGCTGATCTGGGGACATTGTAAGGCTTATACCTACAGGCAGGAGCCAGGTGGTGAAAAGCCAGCTGGATGGACCTGTGATAAAGGCTGAGGAGCCCCTTTTTCATTCGTGGTCTGAAGAGAGCTACAACTTCCCCCTATGCCTTGACCTCACTCATGGTCAATACATTTGGCACTGCCCTCTTGTAAGGGTGCTAGGAGCCAGGTGTCCACCTGCCACGTGATTACAGCCAAGCGCTTGCATTTGTGGACAAAATGACTGAGTTACAATTCAGACTATAGCCAAGTCTCAACTTTCAGGTGTGTACCCAGGCTTTAGGAGTCATGAAAACCAGCTCTGTCAGGTCAGACCACAGTTCAAATTCAGCCTCTCCCTGTCACCGCTTAGAAACACAGGGTAAGTTACCTTAACATATTTAAAGTAGAGTATTGTCCTCCTCGGTGGGACCATTACAACTAGCACCTACTTGGACTTCCTGCATCAGGTAAAGTGCTAACTTCCAATATAAAATTAAGAGTCTCCCCCAAATCTCAATAGTTAAAAAGTAAAAGAGTTGTCAGAATCATAATGGAGTCACTTGTGTCAAGTATTAAATAGTAAATCAGGAGGGAGAGCATGAAGGGAGGGCCATCACTTAAGTACTCCTGCCAGTAAGACCCAAGACTCTCCAGAGCCACAAGGTTACACGAAGGTCACAGAACTCACACAAAGAATACTTCTAATAGACCCTTGTCTGTTCAGCTTTGGACTTTGGATTGATACTTGAACATCTTTGATTTTAACTCTAATAGTCAATGAGCACTGTTTCAAAATATCTCATAATTCGCCTCACTTTGCTTTTAAAATCTTCCCCTGGCCTCAGGCTTTTCAAAGACACCCATAGCTTATTAGGGCTGGTATATTCCACTCCAATGCTCTGCTATTCCCATGTTAACTTAGTAACTTATTAATCTTTCCCTGTGTGTTTCGATTGACACGAGGAATACTGCTTTGCAATGTTTTTAGCATATCAGAATGAACAATAATCCATGACAAAATATCAAAAGTTTAAAATAAAGGCCAGATCATGTAACAGTGTCCCACAGTAGAACACGAGGCAAAGGAAAAATAAATAATACTGATCCTTTGAGACCTCAGTCATCTGGGATATTTGTGTAGCATTTTAAATTTTTTTAATATGGCATCCTGATGTTACCGTGCTTGGTACCTCAGTTTCCTGGTGGCCCCTGAGTCTCACACCCCAGGGGACCACGGCATTCCAGTGCAGGTTACTAAGCAACAGCCCTGGGCCTAGCACCTGCACGGGTGGGTCCCCTCCTTCCAGGACAGTATCAAAGAAGTAGAGGGAGAAGGGACGTCAGGAGATGGGGCATCTGCAACAAAGGAAGGGTGCTGGGGAAAACAGCAGAGGAAAGGGAACCCAAAGGCAGCTGCTCCCCATCTTCTTCCTGAGGCTCCCCTATAAAGCCCTCAGGGCCCAGACAGGCCAGATCCATTAACAAGAACCAAACCCCCACAGCAGTGTGGAACGCTGTGCCAAGCACTGTCTACACACTGATGAGGTAACTCTCCCTGCATCCTGCACGTGGGGCATCATCCCCCACTTCAGAGAAGGAAGCCAGAGTGCAGGGAAGGTCCCCAGGTCCCTTGGCCTGGAGAAGAACCCACCATCACCACTGTGCACCCTCCACTGAGACCCTTGCACAGGGAAAATCCACTGCGTGCAAGAATACATAAAAAGTAATCAGTTAATTTATAATTCAGCCTTCTACTTATTTTATTTCATCTTTTCAACATAATTTTCTATTTTAAATACTAATGAGAATATTATTTTGAAATATTTAGAACATACACTTATCCTGCCGAAATATCTGTAATATATATTTCCATATACATATGTATGAGTTCCTATATTTTCATATTTGTTGGGTGTGGCGGTCCGTTCCTGTAGTCCCAGTGCTCTGGGAGGCTGAGGGAGGAAGGTCACAAGTTCAAGCTCAGTCTGGGCAATTTAGTAACCTAGGGAGACCTTACTTCAAAATAAAAAATGAAAAAGAGTCAACCTGGGTTGTAACTTAGGACTATGAATGCATTTGGTTTTCATTCATTTGTTTCCCTGGTAGAGGTGTGTAATCCATGCTGTCTTCGTGTCACTACTGCTCTCACAGGCCTCCACGGCCCAGGGGCCAGAGAGCTTTACATTCATTACCCACTCGACCCTCACAACAAACCAAGTGGGTGAGTTTGTCCTACTTTTTAGATGAGAAAAATCAAAGCCCAGAGAGGCTGGATAACTTATTTAAAGTCACACAGCATGCAAATGGCAGCGCTGGGCCTGGATCTCATGTTTTCATGCAGCAGAGTGATGTGGAGCTCAGGTGTGTGCCACACTGCCTGGGGATGGACCTGGTGGCCACCACCATGTTACGTTAACCATTTCCATGCCACAGGTCCCCCGAGTGTACCTATGTCTCAGATCAGTGAACACTACCAAGCGGTTGGCCCCTGGCACACACTGAGCACTCAGTAAATGTGGCCCCAGCCACCCTGTCCCTGGGACGACCGTGTGAGACACTCACGGCAGAGGCGGGGGGTCCGCCAGTCGACGGCCACCCCGTGCTGGCAGCACTGATGCGCGTAGGCAGACACGCTGGCACAGAAGCACTCGCAGTCACCACCCCGGCTGCACCCACACGTGTCAGTCAGGCAGTTTGAGTAGAACCAAGTGACATCAACCTGGAGGAGTCAGAGGTCAGAGGCCAGAGGCCAGAGGTCAGAGGTCAGAGGTCAGACCCTGAATATCTGGCCTGCCGCTTTCGGGCTTCTAGCAACCAGCTCAGACACAAAGGTGTGAGCCATGGGCCGAGGAAGGCAGTGGGCTGGGGGAAACCAGAGCTCTGAGGGGTAGGCAGATGTCCACTTGGGCCCTGAGCTTTCTCCTCTGGGGCCCGGGCCAGTGCAGCAAGGGGCAGGCCACAGTGTGGCGCTCGCTCTGCAGCAGGGCATCCTGACGAGAACAGCCAGGTTGGGCTGGGCACACAGAGGGCTGAAGACCCACCCGGCCAACCGGGCAAGCCGGACTGACAGGGAGTGACAGGTGCGTCTCTTCCCTGGACCTGAGGCGTCTCTTCCAAGGCGTGAGGGGCTGACAGCAGAGGGACCCCAAAGGAGCAGAAAGGGGCTCCAGAGGGCTGAAGTGAGTCCACTCACCACAGGGTGGCAGGTCTCAAACACCTCACTGAGCAGGACGCCGCACTCCTTCTTGGCGAAGGGCTCCCGGAGAGGATTCAGGACACACGTGTCCCGGGGGTCCAGGGTATCCGGGCACTGAAGGCACAGACGGGGCTGCTGACCTCCCCACACCCCAAAGGCCTGTTGCTGAGGTGTCTGCCCCGACTGCCTCCTTGTGTAACCCCCGGAGAGCGCGAGAGGCCTACAGTTGGCTTCATGCCTGAGAAGATGGCAGAGGTGGCTATGCACAGCTAAGTGTGTGCGATGACCTGGTTGTGTTACATGAGCCTGCGGAGCCCGCCTTGCTGGCATCTCTCCCTCGCTGGCTGTGAGGAGCAAGCAGCCATCTGGGGCCCGTGAGCCCTGAAGTGTGGGTGGTTCCCAGGGGCCAACAGCTGACCGAAGAGCTGGATCTTCATTCTTACAGCTGCCAGGAGCTGGATGCCGCCCACAGGCACAGAAGGAGGCAGGGAAGCAGTCCTGCTCGAGCCAGGCCTCCAGGAGACAGGGCTTCCTGCCTGCCACCTGGGTGCAGCCTCTGAGTCACTGAGCACAGGACCGAACTGACTCCTGACCCAAATACACCGAGGCAAGATGTGTGTGGTTTAATGGTGCGGAGTCTAATAATAGTGTCACACAACAACAGATACCTAATGCACATTTCCTTGCTAACTTCCCTCTTTCCTCAGTCTTACGTCCCCAGTGGGGTGCCTCAGAACATGCCTAAAGGTATAATATACAACAAAGAAATGCGGGGCGGTGGGAGGATGATAAGGGGGTGACTCAGGGCGGGAACAGCTTTGCCCACCTCTGGAGTGTGCTGAGCTCCTGACCATGCCCGACTGCTCTGCCTTCTCTGTTTACACAGGCTCATCTCCAGCTACCCTCGGCAGAGAATCAGGCCACTCAGAAAGGGAAACAGTAACATTCCTATCACCACTCTCCAACGCTGCTCCCATGACAGACAGAAGTAATAGATCATCGTCTTCCTCCCAGCTGAAAATGACAGAAGGCTTAGCTGTGTGTCAGTGCAGCTCCCCAGGCAGCCCCTTCTGCCACATGAAGTGAACTCTATGCACCACCCCTGTCCTGGCACAGCCCCCTCACTTCACAGAGGACCACACAGAAGACGGGGTCTACTCAAGGTCACCCATCAAGTCAGTGGATGATCTGAGATAAGAAACCAGGCCTCTAGCTCAGTTAGGGGCTGGTTCCCTCCATAGCTCACAGCTTGGTGAACTCGCTGGAAATCTTCCAAGACTTAGGGAACCCTCTTCCTGCCCTGCCAGTGTTGTCCTCAGTCTACGAAGTCTTCTCTCTGATGCACGCATCCATCCAAACATGGCCTGTCCTTCAACCCCAGCCCTAGCCCCAACCAGTGTCAGTGTCTTCTCTGTGCCATACATAGTGCTAGGTAGCGGGGCGTGGTGGCTCACACCTGTCATCCCAGCACTCGGGAGGCAGAGACAGGAGGATTGCTGAGTTCAAGGCTTGCCTGGGCACCATAGTGAGCTCAGGGCCAGCCTGAACTGCAAAGCGAGACCCTGTCTCAAAAAACAAAACAAAACAAAACAAAAAACCATAGTGCTAGGACCAGAGGCACGGGGCTAGATAAGATAGCTATGTTTCTGTGAGCTTCACCCTCCCACAAGGTGCCCATCTCTCCTAGGATGGGGACTCTGCCCCCCTCCTCATGTTCCCTGAGGCTTGGTCCTCAGGTCGCAGGACAGAGTCCAGGGCTAGGGATGCCAGTCAGGGGCTGGGAGCACAACCTTAGGAGCAGAGTGATGCAGACGGGGTGCCCCACTTCCCTGACTGGGACCCAGTGCCCACCTAAGCGAGGCGGGCAGTCAGCCTGGGAAGGATTTACCTCAACCGCAGCCCAACTGCCACCGAACTCCTGCGGGTTGGTTAACTCGAGGTTCTCCGGGGTCCGCATCTCATTGATAGTTTTTGCGTCAAAGTTCCCACAGAGGCCTGCCAGCTGGCCCTGAAAGAGTGCAGGTCAGTGCAGGCGTGCCAGGGAGGCCGGCATGAGCCCAGGGGCTGGTGCTGGGGGCTGCAGTTTAAGGGGGCACGAAGCCCTGTCAGGGGAGAAGGGATCGAGCGGGTGGGGTGGACGGGCAGAGGCAGGCTCTTCTTAGCTCCTCAGAGAGGGCAGCCGGCCCAAGGACACCCAGAAGCCCTGCTCGTGTGACCACCTGCCACTGAGGCCCGGCCTGCACGTGCACCGTGGTCCTCTGGTCCCACAGGAGCGTGATGTGCTCCTGGGGGAAATGCACCAACGTGAAGAAGCCCGCCTGCCAGCTGTGCACCTCCTGCTCCTCGTCCAGGAAGCTCTCGGGACTCTAGAGGGACAGATGGAGAGCTGAGCGGGAACGTCCCCAGGACCTGCGTCAGCCGCAAATCTCCGAGCGGACGCAGGATGTCCCTGAGGCTTCTGCCCGCCTTGTGCGGTGACACCACCGTCCCTGGTCCTGGTCCCAGCCCAGAACTTCAGCCTTGGCCCCTGACATGGTGGCACCGCGGTGCCCCAGCCCCGTGGCATCGTATACACTGTCCACACAACCCACGCTAGCACCAGGCCTTACGGGGTTTCCCGAGTCGTCATCAAAGATGATGAGCGAGTTCCCAACATGGATGGAAATAAATTTCCTGCAGATGATGCCGGAGCTGTAGCAGTTTACATTTTCTACAATCACAGAGAAGCTGAAATCCGA
>PVIC010006030.1:0-55591 GCA_004025085.1 Thryonomys swinderianus | reverse complement strand
CAAGGATTTCTTATGAATTATTAAAATCCAATGATCATTTACCCTTACAGATCTAAAACCACACTGAGAATACAGGATTAAGAAATCAAAAATGGAAAATTAAAATATGTACCAAAGAAAATATTAATTGGTTTCATTCTTATCAGCACATGGCTAAAGCTAACTTGAAACAGCCTAAAACAAAAAAAGAGAACAGGTCCTTAGAAAAAAAAAAGTGGGGGGAAAAATTAGACAAAAAATACTCACTGAACACCTAATCTATTAAAGACACTGATTAAAACTCTAAACAATTTCTAAAACTTATCTTAATTTTTGAATATTGCTTCAACAAAATCATAGATCTGGTCACTGTTTGTAGTCTTTCATCTCTTTTGTGAAATGGGGCTTCTCTACGAATAAGGAAATGACGCAGATATTTGTTTAAATCACCTATCTTTTTTTTTTTTTTTTTGAGACAGGGTCTCGCTTTGTAGTTCGGGCTGGCTCTGAGCTCACTATGTATCCTAGGCAAACCTTGAACTCAGCAATCCTCCAGTCTCTGCCTCCCGAGTGCTGGGATTACAGGATGAGCCACCACGCCCGGCTAATCACCTATTTTTTTTTTTAATCAAAACCCATGAATGCTTTCAAACTGGAATTTATTCTCTTTCTAAAGTCTTGCTAGAAGGCCCACTGTTAAAGTTGTAGTTCATGAAAAATTTCCTGAAGCATGAAAAAAAAAGAAAACCAAAATATAAGAGAGAACCTTCCTTGGTCAAAGAAACTATTTCTTTTCTAAAACACAGAGTTGACATAAAGGCATAAACAACAAGTCACCTTACTAGAAACGTTCTTTTCTTTGTAATTCTGTATAATTCACTGTAATTTATAGTTCTTTTAAAAGACACATGATTTTTTGTATGTTTTTCCCCTCTAATTTCCTACTGTACTAAACCTTCTCTAATGAGTTTGAATTGGAATGATCAGATAAAATTAAAGAGAGAAGAAGAAAAGGAAAACACTTTGATATACTCTCGCAAAATATTTGAAAGATTTTTTTTTTTTTTTGAGGCAGGGTCTCGCTTTGTAGTTCAGGCTGGCTCTGAGCTCACTATGTAGCCCAGGCAAGCCTCGAACTCAGCAATCCTCTGCCTCTGCCTCCCGAGTGCTGGGATTACAAAGATTATTTTTTTAAAGATGTATTTACTCACATTTGTCTAAAACACCAACAAAACAACAAAACTAGGGGCTGGAGATGTAGCTCAGTGGTTCTAGCACCTGCCCAGCAGCACAAGGTCCCTGGTTCAAACCCTGGTAACCACATACAACAATACTGGGCATGGTGACTCACACCCACTGGCAAGCAGTACCACATACTACAGTGCTGGGCGTGGTGGCTCACACCTGTAATCTGAGCACTGGGGAGGCAGAGGCAGGATTGCTGAGTTCAAGGCTTACCTGGGCTACAATGAGCTCAGGGCCAGTCTGAATTACAAAGCCTGTCTCAAATAACAAACAAACAAATAAAAAAAAGAACAAAAAACTGTGACTATATATATAGAGAGAAGCCTTGAAATCAGCCAGTTATTTTCTCAAACAGAGAAGGCACACATTGGCCTGCACGTACTCTAATGTGGCAGCCTCCTCTTTGCCTGGTTTCTACAGACATGTCCCCATCATGCCTTCTACTTTCTTCTCTGTTTATGACAGGCAGAGGTATTTCCTATTATGGTGTCTATGTCTGCACCGCACACAAATTGCCAAGAATAAGAGCCAGAGGCTGCCACTACAGGGATTACAGTGCAGCAGACCTGAGATGCTGTTGAGAACACAAGCACACCCTGGGCAAAACTCCACAAAGTGCTGCTAACAGCTGGTAAAAGCCAACGTGCATATTCTCTCTTCCCAGGCTAGAAGAGAACATATTCAGGTAGGTCATTTTCAAACTAATAGGATGTTACTACTAAAACAGATATAAAAGAAAACAGTTTAAGGCTATGTGGCTTTTATGCTTTTTGCCTGTGAACTATAAATTTTTAAGTAAAATGAAACTAACCTAGGATATGTTGTGATAAAATTTCTGAGATGAATATCCATAAGAACTGAGATTTTAGTGAGAAATGCTCATGTCTCATCAATGCAACAGAAGCACTTTTTTCAAAAGGAGGATTTATAATGCTTCAATTCTCAATGCAAGGCAAGAAATGGAATATACTCTGTATACTAGTTTATGTGAGCACCTGCAACATGTGACATTGACATTCACTGGGTTTGGACTAAAAGCAGTATAGAAAGCCTCCTCTGAGGAGTAAAACAAAAACTACTATCCTAAATAAGACAATCACAAAAAAAATTCTATGAAAGTCAAAGGAGACTTACTATACATCCAACAGAAGAAAGTTCAGGGCAAGAGAGGACAAAATTAGCTTCACAGAAGAGGTAGCATTCCTGATAGGCTTCAGTAGATGGTTAAAAATGTTTTTAACGTAAACTTCATGTTTTAGAATAGTGTGAAGCTTACAGATAACTTGTGAGTAGAGTATGGAGAGTTCCCATGCCCTCCATACCCAGTGCCCTGTTATTTTATATTAGTAGGCACATTTGTCACACTGTTGAGCCAATATGGATGCATTATTAACTGAAGTTCATACTATAGCAAATCTCCTTAGCTTACATCTAATGAATGTTCTTTTTCTGTTCTAGGGTATCATGTTATATTTACTTGTCATGTCTCCTGAGGTTCCTCTTGGCTGAGTTCTGTAAATTTTCCTTGCTTTTGATAACCTTGACAGTTTTGAGAGATTCTGGTCAAATATATGGTAAAGTGTCCCTCAACTGGGATTTATCTGACATTTTTCTTATCAGGTTGGAGTTATAGTAGGAAAAAGTCACAGATACAAAAGATACAAAATGCTATTTTAATTAGATCATATAAAAAGTATATACTGTCAACATAATTTACCACTATAACAGTTGATCTTGATAACCCGGATGAGGTAGTGTTCTTTAGGTTTCTCACTGCAAAGCTATGTTTTCCCCCATTTGTACTACTGTACTGGTTGGAGGAAATCAATAAGCACAGCCCACATATAAGGAGTGCAGGGCTATTTTCTTCCTCTTTCTAGCAGAGTATCTATTTAAATTATCTAGAATTCTACACAAGAGGTTTGTCTATTCTTACCCATTTAATTATTTATCTCAATATGGACTCATGTATACTTGTTTTGAAAATTGTCATCATCTAGTTTTCCATTATGTTTTGATCAAATTACTTAAGTTCTGGCCACAGGGAGCCGCTTCAGTTTGCTCCTGCATCCCTCTGATACACGTCCACCGTGGCATTTTGACTATGTCCTCACTTCTTACAAGATACTCCAGGTTCATCTTGGTATTTTCTATGTGAATCCTTAGAAGCAGCGATTTTTCCAATAAGACCTAGTTTCTTTTACTGCACAGTAACATCGGAAAACGAAAATGTGGGTACTGATGTGTTGGTAGGATATGATTGCTGCAAGGTCTCCTCAGCGGTCAAAACAAGGACATATCTGTAGTACACAAGATACTTAAAATGTTGAAAGGTAGAATAGAGGAGTATATTCTTAATATACTTTCTTAACAGTAAATATTAATAAGAGATTTTGTCCTGGGTTGCTTTCAATCTCACTGGGAGGAATAAGAGAGAAACATCCATTTATGAAATTGGTTGGCTAGACTATTCTTTCCACTGTTGTACACATTTCTGCTAGAAAAAGCTCAGAGAACTTTAGATAACCAGATAAAAGGTCAAGTCAGTTAGATGATGTAAAATTACATAAAGACATAAACAATCAGCTGTAAAAACAGAAACACAGACTAAAAACAGAAATATAGACTAAAAACCATAGAAAACAAACACAAGGGAAAAGCCACTGAGTGTAGATGTGCAAAAGACCACACACACTAGTCTTCTGGTTAGTCGTCATCGTTAAACCACCATTAGAAGCTCATCCAGACAGGACTCTGGATGGCAACCAGACCCCTCTCTAACCTAACCTCTCTGAAATATCAAAAGAAATATTAACCATATTTTAATTTTGCTGCTGATTTAGAGGATTATATCCAAAGTAGTCCAGTAGCCTTAAATGATAAGCAATATGCTTGAATGTGGACTACTGACAAATGTTTTTTCATTTTGTCATATACTAAATTCAACTTGTTTTAGAAAAAAATATAAGTAGAACTTCAAACCCATGATTTCACATATATCATTTTTAAGGTAAGGCACTCAGGTGAGTATTGACATTTTAAAATAAAATTACTTTAAAACCTTTAACCGCTGGGCGTGGTGGCTTACGCTTGTAATCCAGCACTCGGGAGGCAGAGGCAGAAGGATTGCCGAGTTCGAGGCTTGCCTGGGCTACATAGTGAGCTCAGGGCCAGCCTGAACTACAAAGACCCTGTCTCAAAAAAAAAAAAAAAAAAAAAAAAAAAACACCTTTAACTTATATTAGCAGATGAGTGTAGTACACAGCAATGACAAAGTTTGAGCAACACGACTTTAGACTATAATTTAGACTAATTTAGAACTAAATAGAAATTAGAACTATCATGTTCTTATACTGCAAGGATTATAGGATTTCTGTGTCTAGTTCAGACAGGTGAACACACATAGTTTATGGAATACCCACTATGTGTTCAGTACCGAACAACTTTTGAATATATTATAGCTAATGTTCTCAGAGAGGTGAACCATTCTAAGCACCAGAGAAAACATATTGCCCAAAATATTAGCTAGAAGAAGAGAGCTGGAATTTGAAACCCAAGATAACTGACATGCAATAAATAAATAAATAAATAAATAAATAAACAAACAAACAAATAAATAATCTATGTTTTTTTTCCATTCTGCAAAGTTGCCATAAGTATCACTGGCCAATAATACTCTAGTGATGAGAATATCACTCATTCTTCTTACATGGGAAAACAATTTTTGTTTTTTTTTGAGACAGGGTCTTGCTTTGTAGTTCAGGCTGGTCCTGAGCTCACTATGGAGCTCAGGCAAGCCTTGAACTCAGCAATCCTCCTGCCTCTGCCTCCCAAACGCTGGGATTAAAGGTGTGAGCTACCACACCTGTCACTGTGGTATGTGGTACTGATTGCTGGTGGGCATGAGTCATCATGCTCAGCACTGAGAAAACAGTATTTTAAAGCTCAGAATACTAAATAAAAATAACAGAAAATATATTTTATTAAAAATATTGTTTAAACTGGGCGTGGTGGCTCACGCCTGTAATCCCAGCACTTGGGAGGCAGAGGCAGGAGGACTGCTGAGTTCGAGGCTTGCCTGGGCTACATTGTGAGCTCAGGGCCAGCCTGAACTACAAAGTGAGACCTTGTCTCAAAAAAAAAAAAAAAATTTGTTAAAAAATATTAAGATTATAAACATTATAGCTGATAATCTAATTTAATTTCCTAATGAACACTGAAGAATAGCTTGTGGTTGAAACAAATATTAATAGAGTGAATAAAAAAATGTCTTTCAAGTTAGTGTGAATATTAAGATAAAGAATTGCCCAGTTTTCATTTTCTAGAAAGAGCTCAGACTACCCATGACTACTATCACAAGTGTCAGGTACGTATCAAGTCTCAGCAACATGCAGTTTTAAAAACAAAGGCTGGGGGGGGGGTGCTGGAGATTTAGCTCAGAGGTTCTGGCACCTGCCTCGCAAGCGCAAGGTCCTGAGTTTGATCCCCAGTAACCACATACAATGCTGGGCGTGGTGACTCATGCCCATCAGCAATCAATATCACATACTACAGAGCCGGGCGTGGTGGCTCATGCCTGTAATCCCAGCACTTGGGAGGCAGAGACAGGAGGATTGCTGAGTTCTAGGCTTGCCTGGGCTACATAGTGAACTGAAGGCCAGTTTGAACTACAAAGCGAGACTGTCTCAAAAAATAAAAAAAAAAATAAAACAAAGGCTGGGGATTTAGTTCAAGAGGTACCATGCCAACCTTGGATGCACAAGAGCTGAGTTCAATCCTCAGTACTGCAAAAACAAACAAACAAAAAACAAAAGCATATATATAAAAAAAAAAAACAAGTTGCTTCTTCTTGCTGAACAAGAGAAAAATCAAACTATGTGTTTTATTGAGCAAGTGAATATTATAACATAAACCACACTTGACATTCTTACATTTCTATCTTTTTTTAATTGAATTCTTTATTGGTACAATTTATATGCATCTCAAAATCACGTATAACATTGGGGAATTTGTACCAGTATATGACACAAGTTAATTCTCATTTTTACCCATATCCCTACCCACCCACACCTCCTCACCCCCTTTATACTTACTCTTTTATTTTCTTTCTGTATCATATTTATTCCTTCCCCTCATTACATTCCCACACCAAGTTTCCTATGGAAATTTCCCACTCTATAAAAGCTGTCATACTTTCTAGAGTTCATTTGCATCTACAGGTGTTCATGCCAAAGTTACATTTCTATCTTAACAGCTCCATTCTACGTGACTATCACAGAAATCTTTCTGAACTGAACCAAAGCATTATCTACCATCTTGCTTTGTATTTGAGAAAAAATAAGTCTGTTTCTTCTGTTTGTAACAGTGATAAAAATCATATTATAGCTAAGCCTTAAATTCTGAAAATTTTAGTGAGAAATAGTTCATATGCTTTTGAGCAGAACTTACCATTTTCTCATAAATTAACAAATACTAACTAAAAGCAATTTGTCTAGTAATGATTGACTTACCACTCATAAAGCTGACAGTTTTAGGTAATTAAATGTTAGGGACAGGGATATTTAGGCTTCCTGATGCTGAACACTGATGGAGGAAGTTAGCTGATAGCAACGGAGACAAAGTTTTTACTCTTAGTATCTTCCTGGGGTAAAGTCAAGCCTTTACTATTGAATGAAACAAAATTTTCATTAAAAGCATTTTCCTTTTTCTATCATTAAAAAGAAAGAAAACATTTTTTCTTATGGTTCTTACAAAAACAAGGATTCTGTTCCTTCATAATCACTTTAAGGCACTAAAAGGAAGCTTTACGTATCTTCCCTAAATCTATCTTTATTAGCTAGATGAAAGAGGAGATACCAACTCAAAACATCAAAAGTTAGGCTTCTATAATTATAGATTTTTCCTTTTAAAATTTAAAAATTTTCCTTTGGTGCCTTAACACTTAATTCTCTTCTCTATGTTTTAAATATTGTGTTTTAATATTTTAAAACAACTGTTGCTGCGCGTGGTGGCTCACGCCTGTAATCCCAGCACTTGGGAGGCAGAGGCAGGAGGATTGCTGAGTTTGAGGCTTGCCTGGGCTACATAGTGATCTCAGGGCCAGCCTGAACTATGAAGCGAGACCCTGTCTCAACAAACAAACAAACAAAATAAAACAACTGTTGCTGTTTTCACTACACAAGCTATGTTTCCCACCTTCCTTCATAGTTAAGTTCAACATTTGCTTCTATTCTGAATTATCTTGTACTTGCACAATGCTACAACACCTTAATACTAAGCCACTTCTACGAACATCCTATGCTCTTTTTAAGCATCCCTCCAGCCAGGAAAAGAATTTATCAGCATCACAGAATGCACTGACAGTCACAAGGCAGCAGGGGGAGCACCCAGAAAGCACTAAAGGAGCAATTTAATTTATAGGCAACAGAAACAATAGTTTCCAGTAACGCCATGCTTCAGAGTTGGCCCTAAAATTAGAGAAGAAACAATATACACTTTTTTTGTAGTGTTATGTTTTAGGGAAAATTCAAAATGATTTTGGTTTCTCCTTCAGACATCACTACACTTACTTACAAAGGCTTGGTGAAATCTGCCAAAGGATTAAATTACAGGGTTCCAGGGCATGTAGTCTTTGAAAGACCTAGGTCTGGACTTCTGTCTTGCCCACCTAGCCATTCCCTCTCACCCTCATACACTTTGTATGATAGAAAAGAGAAAACACAATCAAACTACTCTGTGTTGAAAAGTACTTTACTAATGATGTACTTTACAGGCCAGAGATTTAGCTCAGTGATTCCAGTTGCAAGGTCCTCAATTCAATCCCAGGTAACCACATACAATAATACTGGGTGTGTTGACTAACACCCACCAGTAATCAGTACCACATACCACATGGTGGCTCACAGTTGTAATCCCTGCACTCAGGAGGCAGAGGCAGGGGGATTGCTGAGTTTGAGGCTTGCCTGGGCAACATAGTGAGCTCAGGGCCAGCCTGAACTACAAAGCCAGATCCTGTCTCAAAAAAAAGCACTTTATGTATATATAAGGATAGAAAAATGCCCATCAATCTATATGATGTTGTACAGATTATAAAGATTAATAAGCACTGTGGTTGCACTTTTAAGGTAATATTTTAAAAATGCATTTAGTTTTTGTCTGTAATTCTAAATTTAAGGAATTTTATTATAAATTTAAGAAAATTCCAAACTTCAAAATGTTCTATCAGTTATGTAAGTAGGGAAAGATAGCTAACAATTACAGTATTCTATTTAACTTTAAATTGCTATCCTAAATTATATCTTAGTAAAAACAAACAAAAAATCCAAAGAGGCAATCAATAAAATCACCTAAACCCTAAATAACAAAGACACAGTGTTTATTTTGTCAGACACTGTTTTAGCTAGTCTTTCCATACACATTTTTTTGAACTCTCACATTAATCTTATATCTATACTTTACCAAGGAAACTGAAGCTAAAAATATCTAAACCATTTTTTTAATGTAACAGCTAGGAACAAATGGAGCAAAACCATGACTGAACCTCCAGGTCTGCCTGTCTCCAGAGCTTTAAGACCTCACTAAAACTGTTCTCAATTGTGGCAATGAGGTTCCAAAGGAAATCTAAACAAATCTCAGGCAGATTAATATGCTTATTGAGGGTAAATGCTGTAGATTTAATCACTCAAATTAAATGCCATCTGGAATCTCTTATCCTCGTTGGTACAGGCATCCTACATGTGTTTCAGCTAACTCTGTCTTAGCCAAGCCTTCAATAATTTTTTCTCCCTCTGTACCATCCACAAGCTCTAGGTACAGTACAATATCAATAAACTATAGCTTCCTGTTTCATTTTTAAACTATTGTTTTAGATTCCCTTTATCAAGATTTAAAAAAAATTATATTGTTAATTCAATTTGTTAAATGAATTTAGGGAGTCAATTTCCTTCTCTTTACACCTAAGCCCATTTCAATAATAAATACTTTCTACTATCACTCAAACATCCATATGTCTTACTACTATTCTGAGTAGGCCTTTTAATTTGTTAGGAATACAATTTTTAAAACCTCAAGAGAAGTGAAAACTAATTTTTCAAAGGGAAAAACAGAATTAACTGAAAACACTGACAGGACGAGTAGCAATAAGACTAATAACCAAAAAAACAATGTTTCAGATTTATTCAGTCATTCTAAGGAGATGTCAAACAACTGAGCCCACACGTGAACTAAACTGTGTGTATTCTCAATCCAAACAGCAGGCAGAGTGCTACTCAGATAAACTATTCAGATCAGCTGCTCCAACTCAGTTTGTATCTCTTGTGGATGTGGCTTATTTGTACCCCTGTTATCAAGCACAAGATTAACTTTACAACCTTTATGAAGAGCTGTTCTTCTTTGTAGGCTAATTCTTCCTCATCTCTAAAAGATCATGTGAGCCTAACACTAATTTAAAAATGAATAAATTTTAAGAACAATTAATAGCGTAGATGTTTTAAGTTTATAGCAGCTTCTTCAGCTCTTTTCAGAAGTGTCAGGTCAATAATCTTTCAATCAGAAACACAGCTAGACTGACTGGATTTTGAAAAAATATTTCTCACTCTACCTATTTCCCTTCAACCAAATAAACTCATGAGTTAACTCAAATTTTAATTTGGAAGCCTACACAATGAAGATTTAAAAGAAAAAGGTTCCCTCACTTATTTGGTGCTTGTGAAAGAAAGATATCATTCCAAGGAATTACTGTGACCTAAAGTGTTTCTATGTTAAAGTAAGGTAACTACTCACAGTTGAAGTCATTTAACAATACATCGTTAGGATAAGCATCAATTTTCAAATTAACCATATAGATTCGAGAAAGTAACTGTTGCAGCTGAGGTGTGTTTCACTAAAAGTATTGTCAAATGATCTTGAAAACAACCAAATGTGTGTATTTTACTAGATGCCTTTGAAGTCTGCTCTGCCTTTTCCTATAAAGAATCAACCAGGCAACTGAGAACTCAGGCTACTGCAGGTCAGTTCCATTTACTATTTAGGACACTGGAGATAGCGGCATACGGCTACTGTGATTATGAATCAAATTATGAAAAAATGACTTAATTTTATAAAAATATTAGTATGAGTAAAATGAGAATAGCACCTAATGCCACTGCAGAGAGGAAGAGTCCCAGTAAGGAAGCAAGAACCTGTCATAATAAGGAGGAATCATGCCAAATTGAGAAATGAACTCCAAATGACAAAAACAAACAGTGCAAAACAAACCCCAGGACTTTGGTCATCAGTAGGCACCTGGGTGGGCCAATGCACACATGGGTGAGCTAGTTAACTTGCTGACAGGTGTAGGGGAATTCCTTTTATTTATCAGAAGCCAACTTTTCATTTAAATAACAATGCTGCCTATATAAGCAATGATAACAGAAATGATAAGCAAATGGCTCAATGCTATGGCTTTTTTGTAAAAACTGCATGAGAAAAAAAACAAGTGAGATAAAAATTATAGGAAGCATCAAAAAAGTATCATTCACTGAAAGACATGGGCACATTAACAGTACAATGACATGACCTCGTTGACCTTGTAAGAAGCCTCAAATACAATAGTATCTTTCAGAGGTAACTATGACTGTCACACATGACCAGTGCTTACTGAGTCCCTCAGCCATCTGCATCCAACACGGTCATGCTCCCTTTCCTGTCCTCTCAGCCAGTCACAGTAAAAACATACAAAACACCAATTATTTCCTTGTACAACCAAAGACATAAAGAGCAGGTATTCTGAAAAACACAGCAGAAGTAAGACAGTACCTTGCCTTCCAGGCTACTTCAACACTGCTTCCGCTGAAGGTTGTTTCTCAGCCCCCACAAACCCCAAGACCAGCACCTCAGCACACATGGCACAAACGCCCCGCTGAAGCCTCATGCTAACTAAATGACCTCAGCCTCTGGGCTAGTTCTCTATTTCTGAAGGAAACAAAGCTAATGATCACAACGAACTTTCCAACTTCGTTACTGTCTGCATGGACGCGTGATATGGAAGAGCTCGGCTCTCGCTGGCCACCCGAACCACGGGATAAATGTGAGAAAAGGTTCCAAGTTCAGTAAACTCTTCTGAGTCGGAAGGCAGGAGTAGGTGGTGGCCTCTAAGTGACTTCATTGACACGCAGCACCTCTTATTTCCAGCCAGGAATCCCAAGAATACCTATAAATATGCACTGCCAACCGACCCTACTGGATTTCTGCTGCAAGGGCAAAGTGTCACTTAGCAGCCCTGTGTCTTGGGGATATTCGATCAAACTATGTCAGAGTTGCTTCTGCAAAAGGTTTGATTTATCTATAGCGAGTGGAAGAGAGAAGGAAGGCACGGAAACAGGAGCCTCCTTCCAGGGGAGCAGAACTGCTAGCATGCAGTAAGTGTGGCGAGTACCTCCGGGTATTTCCCGGGCCACGGAGCCTGGTGCTTCCCAGGCGCGGGAAGGAGCAGCCTAGGGCTGTGGGGACGGCACGCCCGGGGCTTACCTTGTTCGAGGCCATCTCACTGACGGAGTGCCTGGTCTGCAAGGTCTCTAGCTGGTCCAGACACCAGTCCAGCTCCTCCAGGGTCTCGCTGGCCAGTTTCTGGTAGGCCTCCTCTGTGAAGAGACAGGGAAAGGGGGCCTCAGTTCTCAAGCGCTTCACGGGGCCGCCGGCGAGTTCAAAAGGGGCCATTCTGCCGTACCCCGCCATGCTCGGGTGCCCGGTGCCCGCACATGAGGGCTGCTCCTTCATACTGCCCGGCCCGGCGGCGCGACGGGGGCCGAGGCTGTGCTCGCAGGGCGGCCGGCTTCGGGGACGTGCAGTGTATCCAGCTTGGCGTCCAGGCTCGGCCTCCTGGAGGACGCTCCAAGTGCGACGAGCCAACTTTCACGGGGGCGGCGTGCGGGAAGCGCCTGGTGCGACTGTGGCGCGGCGCGGCGCGGCGCGGCGGGCGGGTCCGAGTCCTCGTCCGGGCGCCCGCTCCGAGGATGCGCCCCGCGGCGGGCGGCGTGTGCTCCGGCCGGCGCTCAGCTCCCGGCCCCGCGCCCGCCCGCCGAGCCTCCCGCAGGGCGCTCGACGCGAATGAATCAGCCGCGGCGGGTGCGCGGCCACCACGCTTCCTGTTTTCTTTCTCAAGTCCTCGGGCGGCGGGCGCCGCGCGGCCCCCTCGCCCGCTTTCCGGGAACACTCCCCCTCACGCCCGCGGGCGGCCGGCGGCAGCGCGTCCCGGCTCCTCCTCAACCCGCTCGTCGGCCTGCGCGCTCAGCGCCGCGTCCTCCCCGCGGCATCACCCCGAGCGGCCCGGCGGGCGGGACGGCGCCACCGCTTTGAAGCGCAGCCTTGGGGCGCGGGCGCTCGCGAGCGTCTGAAGCGCCGACCGGCCGGCTGCGGGAGAGCGGCGGAAAACCCGGCGTGGAGCGCCCGCCGCCCGCCGCCCGCCGCCCGCCGCCCGCCGCTCGGGGTCGCGCCCGCCCCGAGCTCGCACGGACCCGCGCGCAGGCGCGTGCGGCGCGCACCTGCCCCGGGACCCCGAGTCCACCGCCGCGCTGCGTGCAACAGGGTTATCCGGAACCCTCGCGCAGTCTCCCAGGGGTGGATGACGTTTGAGGCTTTGCGGGCCCCTTTGGAGGGCTCGGTTCTTAGGGTCTGGGATTGACTTTCTTCCAGGGAGCCAAGTAGGGAAATAGGCATTTCTATTAAGAATAGATTCATCCCATACCCAGCCCAGGCCCTACGAGCCAGGCATTTAAATTTGGGGGTGATCTGCAACAAACAAAACATTGTGTTATGGGGTCCGACACCTTTGCTGATAGGGTGTTTTCCTGTTCAGAATGACCTAAGACTTGTCTTAAAGGATCAGCAACGCGAATGAATCGCAAGGTAAGGAGGGGTTTACCCCTGACCTGCATATGTACTTCCTTGTGAAATTGCGTAAGACTGAGATGGTCTTGTGATGCCAGGGACGCAACTGTGGAAGGGTGTTTCATCTATCATGTACAAATAAACGAAAACACAGAAAAACAAAAAGACCATATCCAAAGGCACCGGGAAACCAGTTCACTTTTTAAGAAAGCTGAACAAAGGGACCGCCAACAACACTCTCCCTACACTGATCGATTCCAGAGAATTTAAGAACATTACAGTAGGGACAGTCAAACCATTCACAGGTGAAAAATATCATAACTCCCGAGTCCCAGTTTTATTAAACTTTATCTTGTCAATTCAAAAAGATATGGAAAAACTGAACAAGAAGAAGAGAAATCCGTTTTTGATCTTCCAGTCATTAGGACTGTTGGAAAAGAAGTTATACTCTTGAAATTTAGACCCCTTAAAATATTGGTAGCATGGTAAAAAGTTTAATGGACTGAATTTCAGGATCTTGGGATTTTTCAAATAAGTTGTTAGAATTTGGAAAATTTGCAGTAACAAAAAGCATTTGTTACATATGACAAGTATTCTTGAACAAGTTGCTATTCGCTTTTTTTGGGGGGGGGGCAGGGTCTGGCTTTGAAGTTCAGGCTGGCCCTGAGCTCACTATGTAGCCCAGGCAAACCTGGAACTCAGCAATCCTCCCGCCTCTGCCTCAGAGTGCGAGCGCTGGGATTATAGGCGTGAGCCACCATGCCCAGCACTCTGGTATGTGGTACTGATTGCTGGTGGGCGTGAGTCACCACGCCTGATATTGTTGTATGTGGTTGCTGGGGATTGAACTCAGGACCCTGCGCTTGCTAGGCAGGGGCCGGTACCTCTGAGCTAAATCTTCTGCCGTTGCTATTCACTTTGGCATTTTTCCAGTTTTTTTTTTTTCTGCCCGAATCTCTGTAAGTACAAACTTTAGGTGCACAAACAACTGCCAAACATGCTAAATGAACTAAAATTTAAGGGTGAAGTTTCTGTTTCTTAGCAGAAGGAACATCGTTAAAGATAACTTATTTTATGGTCATTTGAGTGGCCCATATTTAGCATATCCAGTACAGTAGAGATACCGCCATATAAATATTTGTTCACTGTCATCCTTTCAGTCCTCAGGAGTCTCCTTTCCACCACTCTAAGGCTTGGCCGTCCTACTCTCTCCAGGCCCGAGACCCAGGCAAAATCTCAGCCCGTAACCTGCTCCCCACCTTCCTCCACCTTCACTAGCTTACTACAGCTTTTCTGAAATCAGTAGAAATTTAGACCTAGGACTTGGCGAGACAGGGCTCCACATACTATATTGCAGCCTTTAACCTTTTTTTTTTTTTTTGAGACAGGGTCTCGCTTTATAGTTCAGGCTGGCCCTGAGCTCACTATGTAGCCCAGGCTAGCCTTGAACTCAGCAATCCTCCTGCTTCCGCCTCCCTAGTGCTGGGATTACAGGTGTGAGTCACCACGCCCAGCACTGTGGTATGTGGTGTTGATTTTTGGTGGGCGTGAGTCTCCACACCCAGCATTGTATGTGGTTACCGGGGATCGAACTCAGGACCCTGCGTTTGCAAGGCAGGCGCCAGAACCACTGAGCTAACCGTCCGGCCCCTGCAGCCTTTATCTTTTAATGTGGAAAAGTAATTCAGGAAAGTTTTAGATTAATGCTTTAAGACAATGCAGACTTAAATATAAGATTTACTCTTAAAGTAGCAAATAACAAGTGGGGTAATTTATTTCAGAATGTCCATTTTTCCTGTCCAAATCATGGATTATCGTGCTATATATTAAGATTTGAATATGATCTAAATGAAAGAAAAGAAAACAGAACATATATACTACCAGTAGGTAAGAAAATAATTACAACAGAATAAAGTACTATTTTACAAAACTGGTGCCCAAATACTTGTTATTAGCTAGAATAATACTTTTTTTCCAAATTCCTGTGTTGATAGGCAATATGACTAGCTGCAGTTTTCCATAATCATTCTTAAGACTTCACTTTTAGGAATTTTAACACCAAGCATTCCAGGACATCGAGTAACTGACCTTTTCATCCCTACCAAAAAAAAAAAAAAGAAAGAAAAGAAAAGCCTCAATGTGGAATTGCCAGTTATCCTACAGGAAATTGAGTCACTACCCCAAACAGCACACCTAAATGTCATCTGCAGCTCACAGGACAAAAACAGTGAGCCGGTTTAATTTTGGCTTTTCCCAAGAACACACACTGCATTCATTAATAAAATACTTTCACCCACAGAGAACAGTATACACTACAGCTCTACTTTTAAGTATATGAAAACTCCTCTATTTAACGGTCCAAAATCTTGCTGTGTCAAGGAACTGAAGAGAGAAAAACACTCAGGCAAAGAGTATTGGCCAAGCACTACGCAGGGTAGGAGAGGGCACTGGAACAGTCACGGATGACCTGAGCCTTTGGCAGTCTCCTTGCACAGCAGCATCGCTTTTTCTGAAGGCAGCTTTGAAATCTGTGATACCCGTGTTTCTGCTCAGACGCCGCTGTGAACAAATAGTCGTGCATGTTCGCTGGCCAGCCCTTGGCTTCTGTCATGGTGATGTGTGCGAGGGTTTCCCTGACACATGGGCTAAAACCTTGCCAGGGACTCTGGGAGAGGATGCTGAAGCTGCAACTTCCCTTCGCAAGGGAAAAAGGCCTCGGCTCAGAGCCACAGCGGTTAGCTGAACTCTGAAGTTGTTTTCCTGTGAAATGTTCAGCTCATCCCTCTCACCCACGATTTACCTAGATGCTGACCAGGAAGGTCATGTAACTAGAGAGCATGTAACTGTGTGCAGGTTCACTTTCTTTGCCAGAATTTGTGGGGGAAAGGTTTATGTGTTTGTTGTAGTTCTTAGGGCTATTGCTACGAATGAGGAAAGGAAGTGCTCTGGATACCATTTGCTTGCCCTTAATTTAGAAATTAATAAAAAAATCACCTCCAATTCAGATTGTTTTCAAATTAAAACCACCTCATTAAACAGCTTCTAAGAGCAAATGCTTAAAAATATATACTGTTCTAAACAGTTCCAGTTACTCCTCTCCAGTTGACTCCCACCAAAATTCCCTCTGCGTTCTAAGGAAAGATATCATAGTATCTGAAGTAGGCAGAGTTGAATAAAATTATTTCCGTTTTACTACTCTTGTTTCGAGCTAGTCATTGCCTGACTTGGTTATAGTAGGTGATTTGTGCACGTTAACTCACACTTCTGTTGACATATTTTTTTCTTCTTTACATTTTATCTGATGGGAAATACATGAAGGCCCTAGATTCCCTTTCAGTGTGTACATGTAACAGGTTTAAGCAAAGCTTGCAGTGGCAAGCAGCTGTCATTTCCCAGTGTATTTCTGGCATCAAGTCCTTGTTTTGAAGTATTTTAAAATATATAAACTTTCACTTAGTACTTGAAAAAGTTGTCCAAAGTGAACATGTGTGTAATTTTGCGAGTTTCTTTTTTATCTTCCTACCATCTACATTTCTTCTAGGGCTGCCTCAGGCTCTAGTAAAATATTTTAAATAAGCACAGGATTGAGTATCACTGACTTGTCATCCCATCAGCAACTCAGTTTTTATTTAGCACTGACTCTGCATCATCCGCTGAGTTCACGCAAACAAGATGACAAGAGTATGTCCCTTCTCTAAGAAAGTCTGGAGTCCGGCAGTGGGGACCAATTCAACACACTCCACAGTAGGAAATACTCTGAAGGAAGAAAGCGCATGTGCTGTGTAACAGTAAAAGCACTACCTAAATTAGACAACACAGAGGCAGAGTGGGAAAAACAAAAGTTTACATAAGGAAACAGGAGGTAATTGAAGAAGATTTAAAACAGTACGAGCAAACCCCTGGGTTTGTGATCATCAAGATGTATATGTATGTGCATAGAGAAAAATAAACTACCAGGAAGAGTTTAGCTCAGGGGAAAAGAGGCTGAAAAAACTTAAATTCCAGAGATCTGCAGACACTGGTCTAGGAATCTTTATAGGCATTGATATGTAGAAGCTTTGAACTATCTTCAAAAGTAGGAGCTGTTGAGTAATTTACAGTGCTATGTGAGAGTGGATCTAATTTTATTTTCCGTGGAAAATTCTAGTGCTGTACAACAACTGGGATTAAAAGAGGCAAGGCTGAGGTCATCAGAACCACCATCTTTTCCCATATTAACAGAAAAATTAAATAATTTATAGAACACTTACTTCTCTGACAATTTTTTTTTTTTTTTTTTTTTTTTTTGGTGCTGGGAATCAAACTCAGGACTTTGCACTTACCAGGCAGGCATGGAACCAATGAGCTACCTCCCCAGCCCCTCTGACAGTTATTCTTATGGAAGACAATCTGAATACTAGAAAATTATCACATAGGCAGTGTTTCCCGATGTGTCAGGCATGCAGAAAAGGATGCCCAGTGTGACTTCATAGGGTGTAGGCTTCTCCCTGCTGAAAACACAACCCTCTCTGTTCACTGGGTTTTTAATTGCATGGTAGTGAGATAGAGGAAAAAACCTGAATTCAGACAGAATTTCAGGAAGAGAGTACCTGCAAGAAAATGTTTAATGAGACTACTTACAACAGAAGATAAAACTTTGAGAAACGCTGGTTTGGTAAAAACCAGGCCCTGGCCTCTTCTACTTTGGAAAGTGGGAGAATAGGCTGATTGCTAGTGTGTGTGTGTGTGTGGGGGGGGGGGGAGTCTCCTTGGTCTATAAAGGAACTCCACCCCTATACATTTTCCCTTTCCAAATCATTAATAATGTACGATTGAAGACACAAAATGCACAAATGTTTCCCTCTATTTTATTGCACTGAAGGGACTCAGTTTGAAGTCCAGGTTGGGCCCAGCAGAAATGTCTGCCTGAGCTGATGCTGGAGACCTGAAGCAGAGCAAGAGAGAGCTTCTGGGACGTGGTGTAAGAACAGGGAGGGCTTTAGTCCAAGGAACGCTTTAGGGAGTTTATTCAGGCCTTTGGCTTGGGGGTTCCGTGTGGCATGTACACGACTATAAACAATATCATTGTTTAAAGGAAACTGGAGAAGTGTCACAAGTTTCTAATCTCTGTTCCATAACACACAAAGCACAGACCCATGGCAATTCACAGATCTTTCTGGGGCCTTAATTTTTTTTAACTTATAGATTGGAAATAATAACAAGAACTTTGTGAGTTCCTTTAAGTGAGGGAATTTATTAAATAATCTGGCATCACTTACCTAATAAATTATTTTTCCTCCATTTTATATTTCCTTCTCCCTGGAGTCATTTTATATCCCTGACTTATTCCTATCAAACTTAGGGGTCTAGAACATAAATAGTTAAGTAGGGAAGATTTTTTTTAAGGGTGGTAAGAAAGAAAAAGGCAATTCAAAAGAAAGGGCAAGAGTTCAATCTGAAGATATTTATGTACCTATTATGTCTGTTTTAGGAAAACCTTGCTGCTAGATTCAGTACAGAATTTACATAGAATTAACCATGGACCATTAACCCAGTTTACTTTTGACATGCATTTCATTTATGGTTAAATTAAAAATTATTTCTCCTGAACAAGACAGGAAATATGAAGAGTTGTTTATTTTGCAGCAACTTATTCATCCAACAAACTTTTAAGCATGTACACTATAGATGCAAGGCACTGGACTGAAAGAGACTAACAATGAGTGAAGTAGTATAAAGCTCCTGCCCATGCTCGTGTACATTCAATTGGTTATGATGTTTTCATGTTAATAAACACATGTTCATCACTGGTCACATGTCAGGAGCTGAGCACACTATAAATGAAGGACAACCTCACAGGCATAGCTCATCATCAAAACAGGAAGATAGTCACAGAGGAGTATGTGTGTAAGTCAGTCCTCTAAAACCAAGTTGTATGTGCACCTCCACATAAGCACAAGGCAGACATGGGAGACAGGGTCAGTGCCACATGACACAGCCTTGGAAAGATAGGGAAAAGCTTTCTGAAAGGAGGAGTGTCAACTCTGACTCTCCAAGGATAAAGTGATGTGTTGACCAAATAGAGAACAGGAGGTGTCTGTCATTCAAGACAGCAAACATGTGCCACTCTGAGCTGTAGAACATAAAATTCAAGCACACAGAGATTTAGGAGGGCAATGGACAAAGATAATGCTGGAGAACCAGTCCTGGAAGACACATTAGTCTAAGAGTTTATGCCTCTTTCTAAAAGACCCATTAAAAATCTTCTAGGCTAGGCAGTCATATGATTAAATCTGCTTTTAGAAAGAAGACTCTGGGGATAGAGTGAAAGGAAGGTTGGGAAATGACAAGTCCAGTACAAAGGGTGGAAACCAGATAAGGAGATGATCGTAAGTAATGTCTGGAAGGAGTTAGAGGGAGAACCATCCCTCCCTGTCTCTAGAAATAATACTCTCTAGAGTAAAGAGATTCTAAGAATAGTGTTATTAACCAAATATTTATCTCTAAAATTTGTGTGTTGGAAACTAATCTCTAACACAAAGGGATTTAGAGATAAGGAAGTACTTTGGGAAGTAATTAAGTTAGGGAGGTAGAGCCCTCCTGTATGGGATTAGTGTCCTTATAAAAAGAGGTCGAGCACCTGGCTTACTGTCTTCCTGTCACAGGAGCATACAAAGTGTACCTCAGCAGACCCGGTCCCCATGCCACCCTGACCTAAGACTTCTAGCTTCTAGAATAGTGAGGAAAAAAAGGTTTGTTTTTCAAACCATCTAGTTTATGGTGTTTTGTTTTAGCAGCTGGGGCTGATTTAGACAAATATCAAGGCTCTGCTGCCAGTGGTTTTCACAACAGAATAGTATTCCCACAGGTTTGGGCAAAGTTGATTTTCATTCCAAACTGGTTTCAGCAACACAAAACTAACGTGGGTATTAAAGAATGTTAATGAGGAAGCTCTTGTCTAGGAAGTTGCTCCAAGAAAGTAAGAGAAATGTTATAAGCAGGTTTAAAAGCAAGGATTAGATTGGGGTATGTTATTTAAATGCTCTTGTTACAACTTTAAAAAAACAATTTTATTCCCATCTGTGAGTCTATCATATACAATGAACCTTAGTGCAAAACAGACTTTGGGTAAAGCGGCAGCACGCTGGCTGGGGGTGCAGCTCAGGTGTCGTACCTTGGAGCTCGGCACAGCCAGTCCAGGAGAATGGAAGACGCGCTCAGGGCTTTCGAAGGCCAAGTGTGCAGCTCTATTCTACCACCTGAGGACCATCCAGGGATCTCTCTGCAAAGAGGCTGGTTCTTGTTTGTGCACAAACCAGGCTTTTATGCCCTCCTTACAGAATGTTCTTGATGTTAAGGTTACACTTAGTATCGTTGCATTGGTTAGGCTCAGGGATTCTACTGGTTACAAGCTTAAGAGTTTCTTTGACTAGTATGATGTACAGAGACTATAAGCTCCCTTGGTTAGAACAGCGCACAGAAGCAAGTGTAACAATCCTTTTTAACAACAAAGGAACTTCCAAACTCAAGCAAGCTGAGTCTTCTTAGGTTCCAGCCTCACCTGTAACAAAAGCTGCAGAGGCTGGGCAGCTCTGCAGGGAGGTAACAAAGCTTACAGAGTAAAACAGGGTGGGGGTAGGGAGAGGTCTACTTCAGAGCCTTCCAAGAAACAAGCTAGCACTTTGCTTGAGTGTAAGGTTTCATAATTTTTTTTTTTTTTTTGAGACAGTGTCTCACTAGGCTGGTCCTGAGCTCACTATGTAGCACAGGCTAGCCTCGAACTCAGCAATCCTCCTGCCTCTGCCTCCCTAGTGCTGGGATTACAGGCGTGAGCCACCACACCCGGCACTGTGGTATGTGGTATTGATTGCTGGTGGGGAAGAGTCACCATGTCTGGTATTGTGGTATGTGGTTACCAGAGACTGAACTCAGGACCTTGAGCTTGCCAGGCAGGCACTGGAACCACTGAGCTAAATCTCTGGCCTAGGTTTTATAACTTTGGTTTTCCCTTTTGTGGGTATTTATCTTTGTCAATTACTGCATAAATCATTCCTTATGCCTCCCCAATCCTGACATTTATTCATTCTCTGATTTCTACCATGGTGTTATTATGGGTTGTGTGCTAGTTTTCAGATTGTACACTGTCCACTGTCAGATGACATGAATGGGCCTACTTATTTTGTAAAGAAAACTCCTAAACCGAACAGGTGCTGCCAAAGATCCTGTCCAGTACTGCAATACTAGAGTTCTGGGAGTTTAGCTTGACTAAGTATGGATTTATTATATTTGAAATTGTGATATTATGAGAAATTAAGTTATCAGTGAATAGGAAACCTTCAGCTACATTTATACTCATTCTTGCCCACCTCCACTTCTGTCCCAGCTTTATTGCCATCTAATACTTGACCAATTGACTTACAAATTTCTTAATTTGTATAACAGCAACCTAGAGCCAAATCCTCATCACTTTATTTCTATTGTAAGTAATAGGCTATTCCTAGACCTTCTTAGGTCAACTTTTTTGCTGCCACAGTCCTGTTTGAAAAATCAGGATAGTCTTTCTTATGCTCTCTTTTCAATATGACATTCTTTGGTCAAGAAACTTATACATAAAAATCCCTCCTACTTGTTGTACTGAAGTTATAATTGTTGCATTTATATAAGACCTTTTTTCCACCTGGCTTTTCATAACATTTCCAAACTATCTAATCTATAGCTATTCTCTTTGCCAGTCTTTCCACCTGGAAATGATTTTCTGCTTTTTGTTCCCTCCAACTTTTTTCCTTAATCATTTTTACATTCATACTTAGCTCTTTCTTTAATGTCTAGGACAGTTCCTGACATTTATAGGAATTCAACAATTATTTATGAGTGAATAATCAGTAAGTACTTTTGTTTCCAATAAATATGAATATTTTGTTACAAGTAAGATTCAAGCAGTAAAACTGTCTTGGGTATAGCTTCCTAGATATATTCATGTTTATTCAGCTCTTTATTTGGAATGTGTTGTTTTCAAACTTTGTACTTTCTCTTTTTTAAGAGTACCAGAATTTAGAACAGTTGAATGTCGGGAGCAATCCTATTGCAGAAATTGGGACTATGACTGGCCAACCTTTCCTGCCTGCAGACCAGCTAGGGCATATCTGGACCTGAGGATTTGACTCTTATTTTCACCTCTTGTAACAACAAAGACTCCAGCTGTCCCACGTGCTATAATGCTCCAGATCAGAAGTACTCAGGGATCTTCATAATTCCTCAAGGATCATTAGTGGTGTCTGCCCTTCTCTCCAAGTCTTTTGGGTTACTGAAGATGTAAAAATAAAAGGTGTGGCTAGCTCAGGTCTGTTGGGTCTGTTGTCTGTGCTACCCAGAGCAAAGACCAGGCCCAAGCTCAGCTTCTTCTCTAAATCTCATTTCCATCTATTTATTAATTAATTTGCCTTGTGCTGTCAGGCTCACTGGAGACTAGAACATAACTGCAGAGGTTCTAGTTATGTCCCCTTCCAATGTTCCCTACAGTTAAGCAGATAATAATGTCTTGCTGAAGAGAAATATTAATATTGAACAGAAAATGGTAGATATTCCTTACAGAGGAAGATGAAATTTTAAGAGAATCTATCAATACACAAGTATGGAGATTAGGGAAAAGGGGTAGAGCACACTGAAGGTCAATGCCATCTTCCCAAGATAAAAAAATGAATTCCCCGTGAAAATTAAAATGGAAGGAATACCTGAATCTATGAACTACTCAGACAGTCTGTTGGGCTTGCTTTTATTTTCTAATAGCCAGATTTTAACTATTTAAATTTTTGTTTTTCTTCCAATGTAACAAAATCCAATACTATCTCTTCCCTTCCCTTGCTATATTTTCACTGCTCCATCCCCATCTCCTGTCCCCATCCACATCTGCTTCCCCAGCCCTAAGTTTCCCCCACACAGACATGCTCTAGTAGCTTTTGCATTTTAAAGGGATTTAGTTTAAACTCCAACCCTGTGTTAAGGTTTACTCTAAAACTTCAGTTTTCTGTCTTAAAAAGTCATTCTTGGGCCAGAGATTTAGCTCAGAGCTTCCGGTGCCTGCCCCGCAAGTGCAAGGCCCTGAGTTTGATCCCCGTAACCACATACAATGCTGGGTGTAGTGATCTACGCCCACAGCAATCAACACCACATACCACAATGCTAGGCATGGTGGCTCAAGCCTGTCATCCCAGCACTCGGGAGGCAGAAACAGGAGGATTGCTGAGTTTGAGGCTTGCCTGTACTACATAGTGAGCTCAGGGCCAGCCTGAACTACAAAGTGAGACCCTGTCTCAAAAAAAAAAAAATTCATTCCTGATCTTATAAACCCTAATTCCATTTTATATGTCTTCAATTTCAACACAAATTATTCCTGAAGTATTACACACTCTGATGATCTATATATACCCTCCTTCTCTGATCTTTGTTCCTTGGCAGGAGCACTTTCTTAAATGACTGCACCTACTGAGGATTTGGGTGGCAGTAAACTTTCTGATTCATTGCCCTTTAAAATGCATAGTTCTCCTTAACCTCTTTTGGAGGTCTAATAAATCTTTTAAGAATATGATGCAAATGTCCCCAGAAAGGTTGGTATATATTCATATGATCAATATTTTTATTCTAAAAGTATTCACAGATTTGAAGTCATCAAGAACTCCAGATTGGAAATTCCTGATTGTAGAAGAAAATTTAATTGTTTTAACCAACACTGCTTCAAAATCTTTATTTGAAATAAGAATCTCTGTTGCCTTGTTTCCTTATACTTATTTATTGCTTTTACATAAATATATTTTGCATTTATGCCTCTGTTACTATAAGATACCTAAAGAAACATTCATTCCATTTAAAGCAACTGAAGGCTGAGTTAAAAATAAAGACACAAAAGTTTTCTAATAAAAATCAGGGCCTTTTAAATATGCTATAAACAGAACATTGGAAGGGTAATTTCTTATGTCCAATTTTTGTTCTCAATATCTGCTTTATAACTGAACCTTATGCATGAAAAGATACGTTATCACTACAGCTAAACCTATATTAACTACATATACATTACAGGCAACAAACCCAAGATTACATCACATGTAAAGATTATTTTCTTGTATCTCAGATGGCTCCATACACAAGCTAAAATAAGAGAAGTTCATTTTATAGCTGTTCATAACTAAAAACATGTTATGGTTTAGATCTAAAATCTTCCCCAAAGCTTATGGGCTCATTGATGGGCCTTTGGAAGGTGTTTGGGTTGTGGAGTCTTATAGCTGGCTTGCTGCCGGGAGGTGGAGCCCACTGCAAGAGGTGAGTCACTGGGGACGTGCCCTAGGAGTGTTTATCTCTTCCTTGCTTCTTAGTTCTGGCTCCCTCTGCTTCCCATCCACCACTTCTACTATGTCATGTCCCCAGGCTGTACTATCCTGCCTCAGAGACAGCAGACAGTGGACTGACACATCTACAAGCTGTGAGCTAAATATTTGCAGGTGCCAAATATTGGGTCTCCTCAACAAAGAAAGTAACTAAGATTTAGATTTGAATAAGAAAGGTCTTCTATGTACATGAAAGAATGGTTAACCATTGAGGTTGTTCAGGGGAAGAAGCATAATAGATCAGAAACAGCATTCCAGCTAAGCCATTGTTCTACTGTGCTACCTTAAATTAGCATCTATAGAATTGAGGCTCACTATAAAAGGTATAACTTACCTTATAGAGTTGCTAATATAAATCAATCTCTAATAAGTTACTAGCACATTATTCTTTTCTCACAGATTCTTGGTCCTAAAACAATTGCTATTTTTTTATTGTCACCATCAATCCTCAAATATTAATCAATTCTGAGCTGAATGTGGGTGAACAATCGCAGATCTAGAATAGACTTCATAAGACCATATCAGAAATGCAAACTCAAACCAGGTGTGGTGGCTCACACCTGTAATGCCAGTGCTTGGGAGGCAGAGGTGGGAGGATTGCTGAGTTCAAAGCTTGCCTGGGTTACATAGTGAGTGCAGGGCCAGCCTAAACTACAAAGTGAGACCCTGTCTCAAAAAAAAGAAAAAATGCAAACTCACTGTACATGAAAAACATGTACAAGATACGTCATAGGTTAATGACAGCATATATCGTACATAAGGTTCATGAGGTACACTTCCCAAATAATACTTCAGTGAGAATAATTCTCACAATATTCTACTTGATGATGGAGTTCTTTGGTCACATAATGTGTGAAGCCTTTTTACATCGTTTTCTAATGAACATGAACAAACCAAAAGCTAGAACTTCTACAGAAGACACCTATTTAATGTCACATATTCAAAACTTGGTTTTAGAATTTTTTTCATCTGTCAATTATAATTTCATGATGCCTACTTGAACAACTTTGTCCTATATCTTTGCCTGTAAGTCAGATTCTGAAACATGACCTATACTATCACATGGTCTTGCTGTTCCTATATGTCTGAAATTCCCAAGGATATTTTATCCCCCTTTCTCCTTTTTACACAAATGCAAGAGTTCATAACCTATGGTGCTTCTTTGAAAGTAGGCTTTTTAGAAGTGTCAGATAGTAACCTTTTCCCCATCTTTCTTTCTTCATTTTTGTATTTTTTCCCAGAAAGAGCAACAAAAGACCATACATATTTATTGAGCCTCTCTGCTGTGCTAGTTGCTATGAAATACAAGAACATGAAAGGTGGAGTGGCTTCAACCTAGGAAAGACCTGACAATATCCTGCTGAGAAAATGAGACACATGATCAGCGGCTGCCTAGAGTCAGTGTAAGATGGCATATAAATCATTGAGCCTGGAGTGCTATTAAAGTTTAGAGGAGTGTGAGAGAGATATGGACTAAAGCTAAGTGTTCAGAGCTCCAGGAAAAAGGTGACTGGACACTGGTGCTCCACAGAGTCTGTGGATTGAATTGCTGTGGAAGGAAGAGAGTCAGCTACTGGTCTTTTCAGTAGAAGAAATGCTTGGAGCCTGAATAGAGTTACATATTTGAGCTTTCAATGAGTGGAATAGACTCCTTCCGGTGAAGAGAAGGGAAATAATGTTGAATATTTACATGGCTTTGAACTAATGGATATGGTGGGCATTGGATAAATGCACTGCTAGCCTAAGAGGATAAAATGAAGACAAAGACAGAGATGAAGAAGCCATTTTTGTAGCCCAGTTGCACAGTGAAAAATGGAATTCTGAGCTATGCTTTTAGTGGCCTACCATTACAGTCATGAGTGAGCTAAAGAGCTTGAAATCTAAATGCCTGCTTAGCAATAATGTGGCATAATTGAGAGAATTATTTAATTCTGTGTACCTCAGTTTTTTCTGTTGTAAAGTAGGACAAAAAATACATGCCCTAGAATAGTCCTGGCAAACCTATAAGTGTCCCATGGCTGTTTGTGTCATTGACAGCTCTGAAAGCGCTGGAAGATTCACTGCCCTAGAGAATTGGCCCTAGACCATTTTTTAAACATTTTATTCAAATTTTAAGACTGACTTCAATCTAAAAAATCATATATCTATATTCTCATTTCCTTCTTTTCAACCTAAATGAGTGATTTTCTTGAAAATTCCATTTCTTTAGTCTGTCCCATATAAAACATAAAGAGCTGTTTTTAGTAGTAAGTTATCTTCTTTCCATTTCATCTTAAAACACATTTAATACTACTCAAAGAATTTTGTGCATATTTTTGATAACTAATGAAAGTTTGTACCTGTACCTCTCTAAAAATTGACACAAATTTTAATATCTTGATGGTACTTGTAATTTAGAGCAATTTAAACTAAAGGTTTAGCAAGTATGATGCATAAAGCACATCATTTATATCTTCTTGAACTTTAAGATGAGCTTTTGGAAACAAATACTATTCTATGATTATTCTAATCACTATTCTCTTCTCATGTTCCCTACTCCTCTCTCTCTCCACTCTCTCTTTCTCACTATCTCTGCTGGACATCAAGCCTAGCATCTCATAAATAAGAGAAAAATACTCTATCATTGCTATATATATCCTCAACTCTATTCCGTAGTTATTCTTGACACTTCTTGCTATATCCTGATCTTTCAAGTTTTGGTTTGAAGATTCCAGCTAATATGCTCAACTGAGAGCTCCTGATAAGAGAAACACAATTACATAGTATTTTCCTTCTCACTATCCACAAACCTAAGAATATAAATATACTGTGTATATTATTTTATACATACCTCCAGGACATATTCATTGGCTAAAATTCTTTCATTTATTGTTGGGACATGTTGCATTATGATAATGAAGGTGTTAGTATGTGTGAAATTTTTTTATTTAAGACAAGTTAAACATTTACAAAAATAAATTACTGTGTGTATATTTTTCTAATTTCATATTTTTTAAACAACCTTTTACAACTTTATATTTTATTGGTACATTATATATACACATCACAAATACACTCCACATTAAGAATTTGCACCAGTATATGACCCAAATGAATTATCATTTCCCCCCTCCCCTCCCTCCCCCACCCCCCACAACTATACACACAAGCATTGTTTCTTTTAACCATCAATTTTTTTCTTTTTTTCTTTTTGGAGACAGGGTCTCGCTTTGTAGTTCAGGCTGGCCCTGAGCTCGCTATGGTGCCCAGGCAAGCTGCCGCGAACTCAGCAATCCTCCTGTCTCTGCCTCCCGAGTGCTGGGATGACAGGCGTGAGCCACCACGTCCAGCATTGTGGTATGTGGTGTTGATTGTTGGTGGGCGTGTCTCCACACCCAGCATTATATGTGGTTACCGGGGATCGAACTCAGGTCCTTGCGCTTGCGAGGCAGGCGCTGGAACCACTGAGCTAACCCTCCGGCCCTAACCATCATTTTTTTTCTTTCTTCATTATTTATCCCTAAGCCCCATTTCACTTTGAATATTTACTATTTTGTAATATTAATCATGTCTTCTAGAACCCATTTATAACTTCAATGTCTCATATCAGAGAAAATATACAATATTTGCACATCTGTGACCTATTTATTTCCCTTATGAGTATGTCCTGAAGGTATGTCCATTTGAGTATAAATGATCCAATCTCATCATTCTTTATGACAAAGTAATACTCCATTTTATTTAAAAACCACATCTTCTTTATCCAGTCTAGAGTTGGTGGGCATTTGGGTTGTTTCCGAGATTTAGCTATCACAAACTGAGCTGCTATAAACATGGGTGCACCTATGTCACCATGACAGGAATCTTGTAATTCTTTTGTGTATATCCCCAGCAGGGGAAATAGCAGGGTCAAATGGAACCTGTAATCCTAGTTTTTTGAGGAATCTCCACTCTGATCTCCATAATGGTTGTACTAGTCTACATACCCACCAACAGTGGAGAAGGGTTCCTTTTTCTCCACAACCTCACCAGGATTTGTTGCTGGGTAATTCTGAGATAACAGGCATTCTTTGTAGAGTAAGATGAAATCTCAGAGTTGTTTTCATCTGCATCTCTCGAAAGGCCAGTGACATTAAGCATTTCTTCATATACTTCTTAGCTGCTTTTACTTCTTCCTCTGAAAAGTGTCTGTTCATCTCATATGCCCATTTTTTTTTTTTTTTGAGACAGGGTCTCGCTTTGTAGTTCAGGCTGGCCCTGAGCTCACTATGTAGCCCAGGCAAGCCTCGAACTCAGCAATCCTCCTGCCTCTGCCTCCTGAGTGCTGGGATTACAGACGTGAGCCACCATGCCCGGCACCGTGGTATGTGGCATTGATTGCTGGTGGGCATGAGTCACCACTCCCAGCATTGTATGTGGTTTCTGGGGATCGAACTCAGGACCTTGTGCTTGTGAGGCAGGCGCCAGAACCACTGAGCTAAATCTCCGGCCCCATATGCCCATTTTTGAACTGGGTCTTTAAATGTGGGGGAACTGATATTTTTCAGCTTTTAACTTTTTTTTTTTTTTTTTTGAGACAGGGTCTTGCTTTGTAGTTCAGGCTGGCTCTGAGCTCACTATGTAGGCCAGGCAAGCCTCGAACTCAGCAATCCTCCTGCCTCTGCCTCCTGAGTGCTGGGATTACAGGCATGAGCCACCACACCTGGCACTGTGGTATGTGGTATTGATGGCTGGTGCCCGTCAGTCACCACACCCAGCATTGTATGTGGTTGCCCGCATCAAACTCAGGGCCTTGTGCTTGTGAGGCACGTGCTGGAACCACTGAGCTAAATCTCCGGCCCTCAGCTTTAACTCTTGAAATAAAGTTTTGCTGAGGATTTAACTCAGTGGCACCAGGCCTGACTCACTAAGTGTTCGATCTACAGTACAGGAGAAAAAATTCACTTAGAATTGTTATTCTTCTTATATAGATTTTCCTTAAAATCTAACTAATTAATAAGTTTCTGGATATCTAAGTTTGCATTCTATTTTTAATCTATATATATCCTTTTTCAAATTTGTTCTTGGGAACTCAGTAATTTTTTTTTTTTTTTTTTTTGGCTTTGGAGACAGGGTCTTGCGTTGTAGTTCAGGCTGGCCCTGAGCTCACTATGGTACCCAGGCAAGCCGCCGCGAACTCAGCAATCCTCCTGTCTCTGCCTCCCAAGTGCTGGGATTACAGGCGTGAGCCACCACGTCCGGCATTGTAGTATGCGGTACTGATTGTTGGTGGGCGTGTCTCCACGCCCAGCATTATATGTGGTTGCCGGGGATCGAACTCAGGACCTTGCGCTTGCGAGGCAGGCGCCGGAACCACTGAGCTAACCCTCTGGCCCGGGAACTCAGTAATTTTACTTGTCCATCTTGAAAGTCACTTGTCTTTTACAAGGCCTTAGCTAACCAGATCATTCTTTTCTAATATTCTTGGATTCTTCAACAACTGACCATTATGGTCATTTTAACTACTATGAAACTGCCATTATCTGCTAAATCCCCAGAACACCATTCAAACAGGGCTTTGGGAGAGGATTAGATGAGATTCAATGGCATATAAAGTTTATTTTTGATCAGAGAACCACAGTAAACACTATTTTTCATATTATGACACAATAGAACTGTTTAAATTGGGAGATAATATGAATACTATACTTTTGTTTAATTGCACTCATTATTGGAAATACATGGGTGCCAATTCTTAATAATATAAAAACATGTATAGGAATATCTCAGTACTTATATTTAAAAGGGATATTGACAGACTCTACAATTAGTCATTCTTGTGCATCATATATAATAGTCATGGCAAAATTTGTTCAGAGTATGTGTAATAAACCATGCTTTTAAGTTTAAGGAAAACAATGAAAAATTACCATACACAATGTAATGGAAATCTGTATACAATTGAAGCATTATATACCACCCCCAAACAAATGTATATTTGATACATACATGGAGGCTAGGAGCAGAATTTAACATGGAATAATACTTATTGTTACTGTATATGGTTCACTCTGATATTTTGTATTCTACTTAATCTAAAAAGAATGTTTTATCCATTAACTTGATTTTGAAGCTTATTAATCTGTTTGAAGACACTGAGGAATTACTTAGCTTAATAAATGTTAGTTTCAATGATACAGAAAGAAAATAAAAGAGCATGTATAAAGGGGGGAGGAGGGGGGAGTGGGTAGGGATATGGTGAAAAATGAGAATTAACTTGTGGCATATACTGGTACAAATTTCCCAATGTTATATGTGATTTTGAGATGGATATAAATTGTACCAATAAAGAATTCAATAAAAAAATAAATAAATGTTAGTTTCAGTCCTCATTTCTTCCTTCCACTTTACAAGAAAACTCTTCCTCTACTCTCCTACTACACATGAGAAATAAATGGAATACAGAGCATTGTAAGTTATGAGCTATCTAATATACTTATATTTTGTACATAATTTCTCCATAGATGTTTTTCCTAGGGGAACTATAAGTTAGACACATAAAGCATGAGCCAGTCAATGACATGCCAATAGAAGACAGACACATATGACACATATAAATGAATGAATGAATGAATGAAAGAAAGACATCCTTGGTAAGGGCTTTGTGTATTATAAGGGGAGGGGGATTATACAAGGCAGGGTTGACTGTTGGAATGCTGGCCAGTTGTTCCCATATCATCAGTTTTTCTTATCTTCAGATTTTTTTTTTTGACAGTATTGGGATCAAACTCTGTCCCATGTGTTTCCAAGGTAGGTGCGGTACCACTTGAGCTAAATCCCTGGTCCTATCTTCAGAGTTTTAAAAAGATCTATGTATTGGAATTTTTAAAGGAAACATTTAGATCTTGAAAATTTGGGCAATTAATTTTTTAAGAATTTAAATATTTTATTTTATTTTTTTTTGAGACAGGGTCTCGCTTTGTAGTTCAGGCTGGCTCTGAGCTCACTATGTAGCCCAGGCAAGCCTCGAACTCAGCAATCCTCCTGTCTCTGCCTCCGGAGTGCTGGAATTACAGGCGTGAGCCACCACGCCCAGCGAATTTAAATATTTTAAAGGACCAATGCAATTAAGTGTATAGAACTTAGTGGGCACTTTACAGTTCTAATATGCACAGTATTTAGAACTAGTGACAGAGGGCTTACAATAAGTACCACATTAGAAAAGCCCTTTAGAGGTCTGGAGGGTTAGCTCAGTGGTTCCGGTGCCTGCCTCGCAAGTGCAAGGTCCTGAGTTCGATTCCTGGTGACGACATACAATACTGGGGATGGAGTCTCATGCCCACCAGCAATCAATACCACATACCACAGTGCCGGGCGTGGTGGCTCATGCCTGTCATCCCAGCACTCGGGAGGCAGAGGCAGGAGGATTGCTGAGTTTGAGGCTTGCCTGGGCTACATGGTGAGCTCAGAGCCAGCCTGAACTACAAAGCGAGACCCTGCCTCAAAAAAAAAAAAAAAAAAAAAAAGCCCTTTAGAACTTTCCAATGTCCAGGTAAAGAAGTTCAGAAGTGTTTTTGCCAGGTAGAGAGCTGTGCACCTGTGGTCCAAGCACACAGGAAGCTGAGGTGGGAGGATCAGCTGAGCCTAGGAGTTTGACCCCAGCCTGGCAACTCTTAAAAAAGAAACAAAAGAAAACAAAACATGTCTCTGGAATCTACTATGCTAACATAAGGTCACTGAAAGAGTCTGCTTTGGAGTCTGAAGACAGAGATTCTTTTTCTGTATCTAACAGTTACCCAGGAATGGTCTTGGCCAGATGATCTCAGCTGTCCCTGGGCCAATTTCACCCAATGAGATTTACTGGGAGGAATGCACCGTGAATAAAAATACTTGATCTTGATGACCTAAGAATGACCTGTGACCCAACTATTTATAAAAGATCAACACCCACAGTAACCTTTTTTTTGATGAATTAATAGGAGAAATGTATTTCCATTCAACCTTAATTTTCTTTTAAAAATATTATACATTACTACTGGCATTTATTTCCTACAGTTCTAGGTCTTTTCCTCCTGTTTCAGTGAGTTTACATAATTTTATATCCCCAAAGCACCTCTTCAATAATAACAGCAATAGGAATTGGTTCCCCCTACCTAAGACAGTATTCTAGATTCTTAATGTCTATAGGTTTAATCTAAAGGTCAGTTTCCTCACAACCCCTCTGAATTCTCCCTCACTAGACTCATCAGCCCTCAGCATCTTTTGTGGCTGGCCCCGCCCCCACTTCCTCACCTTGTCAGTGTCTCAGAGTCTCATCTCTGCATATTTGGTCATGCTGCATTAATTATTTTAACTTTACCCTTTTTTTTGCCACTTTGATCATCTAGATATTCAAGTTCCTGACTTTCATAGCCTGTTTCCTTTATGTGGAAGTTCCTTCAAAGGAAACTCCGCATATGATTCTGATGACGCAGATGACAAGTAGTACAGAGAAGAGGCAGGAAGGTCCAGGGTGGAGAGTTGGCCCTGACATCATGGCGGGGGGACACTTGATAGGAGATTCAGGGAATTGGGTGTTGGAGAGAATTCACATAGTTCTCTGGTTTTGGTTTTTCCTCAGAGCAATCTTATTCTAGGAGTGATGAAGTTGATTCATCTATGTCTACGTAATGTTGTCTTAAATCATTGCTTGTCAACAAATACTTGTTGAATTTACCAAAGATTGCTGTATGAGTGGTGATATTCTATGAGATGCTGAAATTACAAAGCTTAATCAAGAAGATCTTTGGTTTCAAGAAATGGGGTAATAGTTTTTAGAGTGAGGTAATTTCTTTTTTTCCACATCTAAGCTGTGGCACTTAGGTCCTCACTTAAGCCAGAGAACCTCATGCAGGCTGATTAACTTACCTACAGTTTGTGAAATGGAGAGAGCAGTAAGTACATTTCAGGGGGCTAAATAGGAGTCTGCACGCAAGCCCCAAAATAATGAGTGCTCAGAAGTGACAAAGATGGTGAATTTTACCTGCAGGTAACTAACGCATGTTAGGAGTTTGGAATTGCTCCCAGAGCTCACCTGAGTGAGCACTTGCTCTTCACCAAGATTCTGTTGTCCAACACTGCCTGCCTGATGTGGCCATCCCAGATCTTTTGTTTGTTTTTAACTTCTGGAAAGTACTCTCACATTATTTATCTAATTAAATAAGCAAATCTTTTTAGCCCAGACATTCTAAATCTTTATAGTTTGTCTATGTTGATTTGGTTAGAACAGCTCAAATCATAGGGAAGGGCTTTCTGGGTGGAAAAAAACATAAATTAGCAGTCTGGAAAACAAAGACCTCTTGGTTAAAAGAGCCTCAGCAAATAGCCTGACTAGCCTGGTTTGTCTTGTTTTATTTAATTTTTCCATATTGTCTGGTATTAGTAGGGAGCTGGGATAAATTCAGGTTACCACCTTGCAGTTCTCTGTAATGGTAGAGCCTGGCAAATACCATGTTTGATGCTTTAAAGTTCAATCAGGAAGTCAATTCTTCAAATCATTAAGTTGCTTAATAACATATTACAGTGCTTTGTTTTCTAAAGACTGAATTTCTCCACCGTTAGGACCATATGAAATTTGATTTTCCCATCTGTGGTGCTAGACACTGGCTGTTGCATACTAAGTGGTGTCTGATAAATGTTTGTTAGACTGAACTGAACCAAAAAGCATGGCGTTTTCCCTTTATTAAGGTTGTCTTTTTGTAATGTTTTTGTATCTTTTAATGTATTTTATATCTTTCAATGTATCTGAACAGTGACACAGAGAAGTAGGAGTCTGAATACAAGCTTCATACTCGGAGACATCACATGGTCAGAGTTAATGTTGTGCCAGGAGAGAGAACACACTGGTACAGTGATTTCTATTTGTCTATAGACAGTATTTTAATTTTTCTCTCTGCAGGTATCCTATAAAACCTCTTATTCTCCAGTTACATATAAACACTCTTGTTTATTGGGTTAGCTATTTATTGCCCCCTACTCTGTATTGGTAATTGTTCCATAAATCCCAAGTGGTGTGGAAGTTACCAGGCTTATGTCACTTCTTCTACTGTCTTGCTCTCTCCAGAGTGTCCTGCTTTGGAGACTACATCACACTGACACTCTACTTATAGGTGAGTCCACTGTACATCACTCAGCAGTCTCCCCTCCTTGGCAACCAAGGTGCCACATCTTGCTTGGGCTTTATTGGAGACAACTCTCTGAACCACTTCAGAAAGAACAGACACTTCCCTTCTACATACAAGACAAAGAATCCCCACTAATTACTTCCCTAAAAATACTGAAATCTAGAAGACATACCCTTTTGAAAATTCTAATCTCATAATTAAACTGAAGTTTCTCAGGGTAGACTACACTTCATAATGTAGCTTATTTTGTCACTATCAGTTAAGGTCCTCTAATGTGATCTGGAATAAATGGACAGGCAAAAATTAAAATGCACAGGTCAAGATAATCAGAAAGCTCCCTTCATTCAGTCTGTAACAATGGCCACCTAATGAGATTTTTGTACTACTGGGATGCAATTGTACTTGGGTTTAATTTCTTATAATGATGGAACAAATGAAATTACTTCACTCTTTTAGGGACACTTGGTTACATCATGTTTCAGTACTTCCATAAACCCGATTGGAAATTAAGTCAACTCTGTCATTTGCTCATTCCAAACAGCACATCTGCCTTGTGTCAGCAAAATAGTAACCATTGTCTACCTTAATGCAAACCATCATAGTAGTGGTAAAAGAAATTACCTCCCCTGTGCCTCTGCTTTCCCATCTTCCTATTTGTAGCTATCAAATTTTGGCATGCCTGCTGGAGCACAATCTTGTTAGAACAAGCACAGTAATTCTCGTGTGAGATTCTAGAACTCTACAATAAGGTCACTGTGTACCTGTGATTTGAATTTAGATGAGGGTGTGAGTTGGTAAAAACATGAAGAGCATCAAAGAGTTTTAAGAACTAAAACTACTTTTACTTTGTGCTACTAGCTTCTTTTTTTCCCAATTCTAGGTGGGCACACAAACTTTGATGTTGAATCTATTGCCATATGCCATTAAAATTAATTAGCTTAGCAGAGGGAAAATAGAAACTCACAGAACTTTCCCACACACTGCAGTTACTAAGCTTGCTTGGTTAAAGAATAATCATACTATAAAGTACATTTCAAGTACAGTATTGTGCATCCACATTAAATTGCTTAAATGCTCACAGCTTTACTAGTAAGCAATAGTGTGGCAAAGACTCTTAGCTGTCCTCTAATAGTGATGTTTTGCCTTGTGAACTGTATTAAAATCACAGTTTTCATCTACTTAAGTGACTCTTAGAGGTAGAGAAAGCTTTCAGACTCCTTTAGAGCCAAATGTTGCCACTTAACTGAATTCCAATGAAGGGTTTCAAAATAGAAATATTGTATAGAAGTTCCAAGACATTTTCTTAAAATATATCTGCTCTGTACTTTTGCCTATCTGTTTTTATTTTTTTTTCATTTCTCTATGGGACAGAATATAATTTGATGGCTGGAGTTGGAGCCTCTATATTGGGCCATGAGTAGAATTTAGTCACAAATTCCACATGTAATAAAGCAGTGAGATAGAAGGAACATATATCCTTGAAGATTTTGTGGAATAGTGTTAGCACATTGGCTCTGATTTTAACAAGAGAGAAATGTCTATGTTATTCAAGGTATTTCTATTTTAAATCTCTGTATTTACAGCCAAATGCAATCCCAACTCATGTAAGTGCCCCTTAAGAAACAATCTGCATTCCACTCAGGATTTAAGATGTAGTTTAATCTTAACAAAAGCAAGTGTGTTTACATAGGCCAGGATGAGGTCTGCATACTGGATGACTAGTGTTTGGCTTATATGATTCAAACATATTGTGCAGCGATGGATTGCTACTTCACAGCTTTCTCACGATTTTTAGAAAAATCTGCCAACTGAAATCCCACAGGAACTATCCAGGTTCTGTCAGGCTTCAGTCTTTTGTCTCTCTAGCCTGATTTTGAAGTCATTCCAGCCTGGAAGACATTGTACAAAACCAAAATGTGGTCTCCATGCCATGAAGAATATTATCCATATTGCTAGGAGATTCTCCTTGTCCCCAGCCTGTTCTCCCACACTTTATACACTGGAACATAGGGATGTTTGCAAATTTCTTCCTACTCGATAAGTAGCACACCAGGGTTATTAAATCATTAAAAGCTGGAGAATCTATTCAATGTTATTTTTTTGCATGACTTGTCATCTAGAGCCATTGTTCTCTCCTCTTGCAAATCTGATAGTACTAAAAGTAAATTTTTGTGAATCCAAGTCATGCCTAAAAGTTTATGGAATGACACCCTGTGGCGGTATGGTCAGAGCACAAATACATCTGAATGTACAATATTTTGTGTGTAAGCTCTATGAAGTTATAAATTATGGTTATCTGACTTACTATCAGATCTCCAGCTCTTACGAGAGTGTTTCTTAATACAAACCTGTCATACAAATAAATGAAGACTTTATCTGAGAAGTAATCCTGTTATTTGTGCATAGTAGAGGCCTCCTTGTTATCATGTTAGCAATGAGTCAGCCCTGTAGCCTTTGCGGGACTATCTCTCCTTGTCCACTGCAGTTACCGGGGATCCAACTATCTTTCATAAAGTGTTTTAGCATCACACTCTCTTCCTACGGAGAATCCTGCCACCATTTCTAAATTGCCAAAGGACCATCACTCTCATTTGGATCCCCAGTGTACAGACATTGTTAAATACACAAGCCCTCTTTGGGGGACTGGCATGAATGTCAGCTGTCAAAATTAGCTGCAGAGACTATAAGATATAAATCTCAATCCTATTTGTTCACAGCAGTGTAAACCTGTGCATTTTTATTGATAGGAAATATAAAACAGCTACAAATACTATCTTGGGCAGAGACTTCTACCATCTATTCCACTGATGGATGGTGGTGATGAGGTTCTCTGAAGATGACCCGCTGTAACCCTGCCCCATCCAGGTCCCAGTTCAGTTCTCCAGTGCCCTTTACTTCTGCATGGCCTATCAACAGGGAGGAAGGAACAGCTGTCTAAGTAACAACTACTTTAAGTCTTTCAGAACTTAAGATTATATGATCTCAAGAGAGCATTATAAAAGATAAAGACAAGATCCACTGCACATCCTATTAAATGCTACCTCCTTCTTTTTTTCTTTTTCTTTTTTAAGATTTTTTTTTGAGACAGGGTCTCGCTTTGTAATTCAGGCTGGCCCTGAACTCAACTATGTAGCCCAAGAAAGCCTCGAACTCACAACAATCCTCCTGCTTCTGCCTCCTGCGTGTTAGGATTACAGGCCTGAGCCACCACACCTTGCACTGTGATATGTGGTACCAGGGATTAAACTCGGATCAAACTCAGGACCTTGTGCTTGCCAGGCAGACACCGGAACCAATGAGCTAAATCCCTGGCCTAATGCTGCTGAATTGTGATACTGGTGTTTATTGCAACTCTAAACTTGGAAGGTTTATTAAAGTCTAAAACTTTAAGTAAGACCATAATATATCATTTGATAACCCTTTCAGGCAAAAATTGGATTCCTAAAGCCAGCATTTAGTTATTTGTCATTTACCAGTGTCGCACATATGTTTCAGAATGTCAAATGCTATGAATACAAATTCCCCCCTAAATACTTGAGTTGTTTCTTAACTAATAAAGGACTTGTGTGCTCGCTTCGGCAGCACATATACTAATAAAGGACTTGTACCTTCCAAAGTTAAGCATCATGGTTAGAAGTTGAGGTAGCAGGTAAGTCATGCTAGCATATTGAAAGGCAGTCCAACATTTGAGAAACTAGAGTAGTAAGTGAGGAAATTACTCCTGCTCTTTGAAGGCATTACATTAGAAGGATAGGGAATCAGGAGCACAGTGTATGCAGCCTTCTCTCAGATGTATCAGAGAAAAAACACAACATATGTGTGTGTTTGTGTGTGTATGTGTGTGTACACAGAGAAAGTGATATAAAACAAAAAAATTGCAATGTTGATATGGGTGAATCTGAGTGAGGGATGAGGGACGTGCATGTGTTCTGTGCACTATTTATGAAGCTTTCCAACATTTTGAAATTATTTCCAAATAAAATATTATTTTTTTTCAAAAAGAGAATCAGACAGTGATGATGAATGATTCCATTATTTCCTGTCTGAGCACTTTTCCCTGCACTCTCTCACGGACACACACCAAATATACACATAAGCTCATACCAGTGACTTCCTGTCCCTATGAGTGTTAAATAGTATCTGAGTAGGAAATTCAATTTTCTAATCTACCTATGCAATTAAACAGTTAGTAATTCTAAGATTTTTTGGGGAGGGGATAATTTGATTTTCAAGACAACAGTTTCAAAGATGTAAGACAATGTCATCTCTTATAAATAAAGCTGCCCTTTTGTCCTTTCAGATTTGGTTGAAACTGGCCCACAGAGTACAGCTAACTGAGAACACATCCTTGAGAAAGACGGCAGAGGCACAGTGCCCAAACCACAGGCTACTGAAATCTTGGCTGAAAATGACAACTTTGGACTGCTGACCTTTAAAGTGCGGATGAGTACAATGAGCTTTGGAGGGTGTATGATTGGTTTTGAACACATTGACTATGATTGATGGCCTGGACTTGGCAAGTTGATTCAATCTCAGTGGAAATGAAAGTTTCACTGCCTTCCCTCTTGCAACATTCTTGTTGAGACAGGTTTCACTCATATTGGCCAATGCAATAACAAATTGCTTATATTTTCGGCATAATGAATTCATCTGCTACACTGTGGATCACTGCTATATACATAATATTCCTCAGTCAACATAAGTTGTTAATTAAACTTACTAGAATGCCTCTGGAAATTTTCCTTCAGGTGACTAAGCTTTAACACTCAAGAGTTTCAGTTTAAACTAGTAATTACACTTGCAACTTTTTGAGGTGGCACAAGGCTAGGACCAGAGTCAGCATAGGAAATGATCTATCGAAAGGCAAATTATAGAACTAATTTTTTTATTTGATCATAATACTGACAGATGGACATGACCATTCTATGCCTCAAGTTACTCAGAGATATCACTATTCTGAGCAAACTAATTTCAGTTCTGTCTTTAAAAGTCTAAAAGAAAAGATAAAAACTGACATAAAGTTATTTGTTGAAGACAAGGGTGTGGAGAATAACAAGAGAAAAGGAGTTTAAAACTGAATGAGAGTAGGATAGTCCTGGTACGGTACTATGAAATTCTTATTTGAAACTGAGTATCATTTAGAACTACAAAGAAATGCCAGTGATAGGTCAAGAACCTAATTCCAGTGTGAATCTCTGGAAGAAGCTATTTAAAATATGGCTTAGGTTGTAGCCAGAGTTCAAGAATTTGGTTATTTTCACTGCCATTGTTGCTTTTCATTAAGTAAAGAAACATAAGGGAGAAAAATATGTTTTCTTTCATACTTAATAGGAAAGAAATAGGGAAAGATTGGCAGACAGAGAGATGGGGGTTAATGGCTCACAAAGTCTAGAAAAACACAAAAATCCAGATTTAAAATCCCAGAATATGGGCTATTTCTGGCCTCTTCAAAATGTCAAATTTTGCAAAAATAAATTGGAACTTTTTTTAATTTTTATTTTTTTTAAACAAATAGTACACAATTGGAAGACATTTTCATCTTTGGGTTTTTTTGTTTGGTTTTATTTTGTTTTTGTTTTGAGACAGGGTCTTGCTTTGTAGTTCAGGCTGGTCCTGAGCTCACTATGTAGCCCAGGCAAGCCTCGAACTCAGCAATCCTCCTGTCTGCCCCCCGAGTGCTGGGATTACAGGCGTGAGCCACCACGCCTGGCAGGATGTGAAGTTTTAATCTTGCCAAATAAGTTCTGGAAAGCACTGGTTCAACAAATGGCATATGATTAACAATAATGAATTAAAAATTAACAATAATGAATTAAAATTAAAAATTTTCCATGAGGATAGATATGATGTTAAATGCTTTTTCTTTTTACAAAAAAAATAAAATAAAATAAAATCAAGGGGGCAAGATAAGACTTTTGGACATCACAGCAGTTAGGATAGAGTGTCAGTGGACTGACTTTAGAATCTACCCGCTGGTGGGGCACTCTTCTGGGTGTCAGCGTGTGTTATGGAAGATGCAGAGTCTGTGTCTGGTACTGTGCTCCTTCCTTTCTGGCACTGTTTCCCTGCTTTTCATCCTTGTCCCCATGAACTAAGCAGCTTTGTTCCACCACACACTTCTACCATGTTTATGCTTGGGAAATCTTATCTTGAAAGAGTTTTTGTTTTGTTTTTTTTTTTTTTTAGACAGGGTTTCACTTTGTAGTTCAGGCTGGCCCTGAGCTCACTATGTAGCCCAGGCAAGCCTTGTACTCAGCAATCCTCCTGCCTCTGCCTCCCAAGTGCTGGGATTACAGGCTTGAGCCACCAAACCCAGCATTTGTGGTATGTGGTACTGATTGCTGGTGGGCGTGAGTCACCACACGGGGTACTGTTGTATGTAGTTACTGGGGATCAAACCAGGGACCTTGAGCTTGCTAGGCAGGCACTGGAACCGCTGAGCTAAATCTCCGGTCCCACAAAAAGTATCTTTTAAAGAAAATATATTTTATTAAAGAAAACAAAGTCATAAAAATATTCTATGCTTGACTCACACAGTGGTTGTGGATTCAGCAGTATCTAATCATCACATTTTGGGAGATTTGCTGCTTTCTACACATTGACCTCCTTTCATTTCTTGAACACAAAGGCTAAATATGGTCTATTATTTATATTTATAATAAAATACCAGAAAGTTTTCTTTGCAGAAAAAACGTTTTAAATCTTCTGTGTACGTGGAAATGAAAATCAGGAAAGAACTGTTAATAATATTTTTTGTTGATGTCTTGTACTCTGAGTAAATACTTTGAAGATAATGATATACCTTACATTCACTTTTGTCATTCTCTTATTATTTTGTTATGAAACCTTTTTATAAAATAAAAATAAATGTTAGAAAGTATTTGTAATACAATGGATTAAATAAAATATAATTTTAAGATAAAAGATTATATGGCAATACAGTATTGTCACAGAGTCTAAAATATTTTTTCCTTAGATGTTTCAACATCGCCCATTTGTTTCTCAGATTCTGTTTTTAAAAATGTACTTTATTCATTCTGCTAATGGAAAATGGACTGGTTCACTGATCATGGGCATTATACCAAATGTTGGGTAAGATTATGGGCATGTAAAGAGGAATGAGATAAATCCCTACCCTTAAGTAACTTATAGTATGGTCAAGAAAAGAGACAAACTACCAAACAACCCCCATTAACGCTATGTGGACTCCAACAGTAAGTGTAGGAACACAGAAAGTCACCTAATTAGGTCTCTGAGGAGTTTCCTAGAGGAGGAAATTCTTGATATGTTAAAAGCGAGATATCACTTTACAGAGAACAACAAGAGTGAAGTGGGGGCAGGGAGGAGAGATCCCAACAGAGAGAATAACATGCATATGGGTGTAAATTAAAGGTAACATGGAACACTTGGGAGGTGGATGTGTTGGACAGGAGGCTGCAGAGATGAGCAGGAGAAGGTCATGGCAGATCAAGGGTGAGGGAAGGAAGGTGGTCAGGTCCTCATGTAGTAGGGGAGTGTAAATCAGTTTTTATTCTCAAGACACTGATTCTCATCTTTCACTCTGTGGAATCAAAGTACAAAGAAGATACTATGGCATGAATGGTTATGTCCCCTCCCCCCATTTCATATACTGAAAACTCATCACTAAGGTGACAGCGTTAGACACAGGGCTTCTGGAAGTTTCTTGGATCATGAGAGTAAGGATGTCATTAATAAACCTTGATGGAAGACTCTGCAGAGAGCTACCTTGGCTTTTTCAACATATGGAGACAAAGTCAAAGATGCCACCCGTGACCCAGAAATTGGACTAGACTAGAAACTAGGCCACTGGTATCTTGATCTTACATAGCTTATTCTTCAGAACTGAGAAATAAGTTTCTCTTGTTCATGTGTCATTCACTTTTTAGTATTTTGTTATAGCAGTTTGAACTAAGAGGAGAAAATATGCCTCTATGAGAGTAACTCAAATATATAAAGCAGCCATAGATTTCTGAAGAAAAAAATATGATATCAACACATTATTTCAATCAGGAATTTTAAAAATGCATAAACTATACATATTTTACACATTTCTGGTGTGTATGATGACAGTGAAATACTCTCTAGGATTCTGATACATTTTCTGGAGTCTGAATGTCACTGGAAAGATGAATAAGCCAAACAGATTGGATTCACATGGGTTTGGCATATGACACATTTTTTTCCACATAAGATTAGAGGAAAAACTGATTTCATTCAATTTTCTGCCCTATTTGGGTTAGAACTGAAGTCAGTGCCATTATCGCTTTCCCTATTCCTTTGTATTTAAACATCTGATATAAGACTGTACTGTGACAGGAGGGGCAGTTTAATACCTTCCGCTACTTCTTGGATTTCCATGTGAAAAAAGAAAAGCAGGACAACCTGTCTTTAATAAATATGACAGGCTTAATATATAAATAGTTGAAAGAGCAAAACAGAAGAGACATAGAAGAAAATGGGAAGATACACTCTGAGGAGGTGGGAATGGGATATAGGGAAGGAGGGAAAAGAAGCACGAGGGGTGAAAGGGTAAAAATGACCAAGATGGTAAATGTGTGTGTGTGTATATGTATATATATGCATATATAAAAATATATACATATAATATATACATATATTATATATATATATATATATTTTTTTGAGACAGGGTCCCACTTTATAGCTCAGGCTGGCCCTGAGCTCACTATGTTGCCCAGGCAAGCCTTGAACTCTCAGAAATCCTCCTGCCTCTGCCTCCTGAGTGCTGAGATTACAGCCCAGAATTGTGGTATGTGGTACTGACTGCTGGTGGGCATGAGTCACCACACTCGGCACTGTGGTATGTGGTTATCACTGATCAACTCTGGACCTTGATCTTGCAAGGCAGTTGCCAGAACCACTGAGCTAAATCCCTGACCCCATACTGATTTTTTTTTAAAAGGAGCTTTATAGTTACCAAGTAAACATGTTGGTATAGCTCGTATCTTAAGTATTCCCCAAAGGCCCATATGCTAAAAGTTCATTCCCTACAGTGGGACTATTGGGAGATAAGAGCTGGGGCTAAGTGTGAGGTCTGAGGTTATCAGTACACGCCCTAAGAGTTTGGGACCCTAGTCTCTTCTGTCTCATTGCCCCACTCTGAAATGAATGGCTATTGGTGCCTTGACACAGGGCCAAAAGCAAGGGGGGGAAAAAGACTATAGACTGAAACCTTTAAAATGCTGAAGAAAAATAAACTTTTTATAAGTTGATTATTTCAGGTTTTTGTTACAGTAATGGAAATCTGACTAATATACATGTTAATTTACTCAGTAAAATACTGAATGTATTGTTACATGACCAACTTTTCATAACCCCAAATTTAGGAAAGCCTTTTAACACCAACAAAATATATTTCAACTGTAGACCTTGTAGTGACAAAACATGAACCACCTTGACTTAAAGTGCAAAGCCTAAAACTACCTACTTGGGCTTTGAATTAAATACTACCTAGATATGTAAAATGAAGTAACATATCTGTACTGTGCATTTCAAGGTCTCATTGTGTTTATTTATAAGAAAGCAAAACTTGCCCTAAACTCAGACCACAAGCACGACAAGCCTGGCACAGGGCACTGACCTCAGTCGATTTAACATGATCCTTGATACTGGTAGTGTAATTCACATGAGTTCAAGAAATATTTTCTACACACAATGCAGACAATGATAAAATTTTTTTTAAGTACTGCTTTGTTAAAAACCGTAGTTTTACTAGACAGAGCCTTTCTCCTTCATTCATTATTTCATTTAACTGAAAAGTATAGTAAGCAATTTCTGAATAGCAGATGCTGTGACAAGTGAAGCATCCTTGGTTTGTGCGCATGAGAATCCTAATCTGTGGAGCCTGTCATCAGGGAATGAGCATCAAATCAAAAACTTAAGTCTGAATTGACCTGTGTCACATATTGGTACAAATTCCCCAATGTTTTGTGTGATTATGAGCTGTGTATATAATGTACCAATAAAGTTTACTGAATAATGAAAAAAAAAACCTTAATTCTGAGTCACATGGTATATAGAAGTGCAATTCCTTCAATAATGTTCCGTTAACAAATGAAGACAGGGGGTTTAGGATTTAGCACAGTGGTTCTGGCACCTGCCTCGCAAAGGCAAGTTCATGAGTTTGACTCCTGGTACAAAAAAATGAAGACAGTTTTAAGAAGAAGCTATTGATGCAAGCAAATATAAAGCAAAGTATTAACAGGTGAGGCAATTCTCAAAAGAAGAAGTTTTCAGGAGGAGATGCTAGGTTTGGATTTGGGTTCCAAATCTGTGTACTCCTGATCCAGTGGCTCAAGTCCTTGAGGGCTCACTTCCACCTTCTGTAGGGTGAGCTGAACTACCTGGCTTGTCTGATGGGGAAGAATCTGGAAAAGGCCAGGAAGCTCAATAAACTGCAGTGACTTGAGGTATGTATGTATGTTTGTATGCCCGTATGTATGTCATGGAAGTTCTCACAGTGGAGGGGACATTTCAACTTGGTCTAGAAGCGTATATAGAAGTTTATCAGGAAGAAAGTTTGCTAGGATAATCTGCAAAGAAGGAACAAAGTATGCAAATTCCAGTAGCCACAATGCAAATGGTTTCTCAGAAGAACAGCAAATACATCAGAGCAGCTGGAGCATACTGCCTTTTAAATGATCTGACTTTGACCTCTTCTTTCAATTTATATATGAAAGAAAACACCAAAAAATCGGTTTAAATCCTTCTTCCTCCTTATCCTTCTCTCCATTCTCAATACAACAGAAATACATCTCTACCTCTTTTATAAATAAATCCATTTTGTAAGACTTGGTATACTGGTACAAATTCCCCAATGTTGTGTGTGATTGTGAGCTATATATAAAATGTACCAATAAAGAATTCAATTTAAAAAAAAAAGACTTGGTTTGCCAAAATTAGGAGATTTCACAACACTGGATTAAAAAAAAAAAAGAGAAAAAAAAAGCAACCACATATCATGTGAGAGCTTGGATACTCCAAAGTGTTCAGAAGGTATGATTAAAGGAGTGGACATGGATAAAGGAATTATTTCAGTGGGATTCTTACCAGTATCCTAACCATCATTTTATTCCTGGAGAACTTATCCCTTATTGGCCACAGTCCTAGTGGATTCTGCTCTGCGTCAGGAAGCTCTTTTTTTCTAGCCCAACAGGGAAGCCCTCTCCTTTTCTCTTGGCTGATTCCTGTACAGTCCTAAACACAGCTGGTACTCAAATGGAGTCTCCTTCTGGAGCTACTGCTGACTCTCACACCCATATGGCCTTGTTAGCCTGCATCCACATTCCTTTCTCAGTGGTATTAACCTGATCTGCTGTGGCTGCAGTTAATAAATTTCTGGATTACAAAGATGGGTGTTTTAAAACTTTGACCAATTTTATTATTCTAGTTTACAAATTTAAAAGGAGGCTGTCTTTAGATTATCTGGGGGCGGGACAGAGAAGTTCAAGAGAAACAAATGAATCCCATCATTTTACCATCCATGATTTTACTATTTGGAGATACTGAAGATATTTGTGCATTTTTTCTAGCCCCCCCCCATAAGTACATTGCTAAAGAGCTTTCTCAAAGAGGAATTACTAGGTCTAAAGGAATGAACATCTTTTAAAAAATTGATTTTATTGGTACATCTTACATATACATTACGATCACTTCAACACTGAGAATTTGTATTAGTACATGACACATCTTGATTCTCATTTTTTCCCATTTTCCTGCCCACCCTACAAACCCTTCACCACTCTCTATATACATAAGATTTGTTTCCTTTTTTCTTTCCTTTTTTTTTTTTTACTTTTCCCTACCCACCCTTTTCCTTTTCCTTTGGCATGTTTCTTCCTATTTCACATTACCTATCATACATTTTTTTTTGAGACAGTCAGTGTCTTGATTTGTATCTCAGGCTGGCCCTGAACTCCCTATGTGACCCAGGCAAGCCTCGAACTCAGCAATCCTGCTCTGCCTCCCGAGTGCTGGGATTACAGGTGTGAACCACCATGCCTGGCTACCTATCATACATTTTAGCATTCATTTACACCTTCAGTTTTTTTATACTAGTGAAAATATATGGTATTTATACATCTTTGTCTTGTTTTTTTCACTTATGAGTATGTCCTCAAGGTACAGCCACTTGAGTATAAATGACTCAAATTTATCATTCTTTATGGCAGAGTAATACTCCATTTTATTAAAATAAACCCAAGCCACCTCTTCTTTATCAAGTCTCCTGTTGATGGGCATCTGGGCTGTTTCCAAGATTTAGCTATCATAAACTGAGCTGCTATAAACATGGGAACACATATATCACTGTGATATGGATCTCTTAATTCTTTTGTGGATATATCTAGTAGGGATGATCAAATGGGACCTCTAATCCTAGTTTTCTGAGGAATCACCACGCTGATCTCACAGTAGTTGCACCAGTCTACAGGGATGAACATTTTAAGTCTCTGAATGTGTAATTATTAAGTGGTTTTTGAGAAATATTGTACCTATGTATTCTTTTAGAAGCAGTGTTTAGAGTAATGTAACATAATATTCTCACCAATTATTAATAGACAAATATGTAAAAAAAGAAAAAAAATACAGCAACTATGTTATCTCCTTTTATTTGAATTTCTTATTACAAGTAAAAGTAATCAGTTTTGAAATTTTGTTTTTACTGAAGTCTAATGGACATATAGGTTAAGCAAGTATTCAATTTAGTATTACAAAGATTGAGAATTAAGATATCTCTGCACTTTCTCTTCTGCCCTTAACATCTTACCGTCCCTAGAAGTAACCATTTTCAAATTTTGTAGCCGTTTCTCATGCTATAATCCACTGTTACTCAAATGACATTCCTTTTTGTTTTTTCTCAGCATGTCAGTTTGGGGCATTGATTATTAATTGTGGAAATGTTCTCAAATTTCAATTTTAAATTGACATTTTCATTCATGTTATTGAAAGGCTCCCTTCCTATTGTCTGAATATTCCTATTTTACTGTATCCTGTTATTTTAATGGAAGCAATGTTAACAACATTTATGGATGCAACATTAACTACATCTTCTTTTATTTCTCTTGGGATATTTTATGAGTTCTAGTCTCCGTGCAACGTCCATACTTCTACTTAGTCCTTTTCTATTTGTTCCTATTGCTCTTCTTCATTTGAATACTTATGCTAAATTTTAAATAAATCTTACCTATCTATTCATATTTAAGAACAGAGTACTAAAAATCTGATGAAAAATTCTATTTACATGGTTAAGACCCACACACCTTCCAAAAATTTCTTTCCAATAAAAACTGGAGAAGAAAATCTGATAGGGTGTTTCTGGAAAATGTTTTCTATTTCTTAAATAGAAAGAGAAGAAAAGGAAGTTTTATAAATATATTTTCTGTAGAGAAAGTGCAACTATAAGGAGAGAAAATGGATCAAGAATTGAAGTGTTTAGGATTGTTGAACAGAAAGAAGGAAAGAATCCAGTTTCTTGATGCATGTTTGAATGACGACAATCTTTCTATCACTGTTCTTCTTGTTATATGATTCAGAAAAGATCTTATTATTCAAGAAACTTTTAATGGAGTTTTTTTATCATTTGTAGCCCAAATATATTTATTGATTCAAGCTCCTGGAAAACTCTTTTATAGGCAATACAGGACTGTTTATTAATAACTGCACAGTATAATATGAGAAATAAATGATGAGTGATGGAAAATATTCTGTTTTGGAAAATTCTTGAAAGATTCTTGAAAGATAGTGTATGTAGTTATGCATACTAATATGTCTGCATGTAATATAAATTACCTTCCCATAGAAACAAAGACCAATAACTGGTAAAGCATCTTAGGATAGGAAAAGTTGCTATCTATGAAGTGGAGAAAAAAATGATTTATGAGATCCGGGAAGATAAAAATGTAAGATACTAAAATTATGAATAAAAGTAAAGTAAAAGACAATCGGAAGTAGATAACTAGATCTCTGTCAAATGGGGAGGGAATAGAGAAATGGGGGGGACAGAAAAAAGGAATGAAGAAAGAAGATGTATTATGTATATGTGTAAACTCCACACAAGGAAGCTAAACATCACGTACTGCAAATACCTACTAATAAAAGATTTTTTTAAAAACCCACAAAACTCATAGTAGTTGAAACCTCCTTCATTTCATACGGAGAAAATCAGCCCTAGGGAACTTACAAAATATCAACGTTGGAACCAGAACTTGCACCCAATGTTCTGAATTATTTTAGAATAGCTTTATTATATCACACATTATTTCTCCCCATAAATATAACTGATTTACTTAAAAGTATACATAGCAAGAGGGATCAGGAGACCTGGGAACCACAGTTAGGTTTCAATTTCAATGTATTACCGATGACTCTTAAAAGTGCTTGTGGAGGATTCCAAGGCTTACTGAAAAAATAAGACACGATTTCTTAATTATGCTTACCATGGATATTGTAGAAAATATGCCACATAATATTTTCCATGGGTAGGAACCGCCTACTGGGAAATGAGGAGTGGAAAAGGAAAGTAAAGGAATGCACCAAATGTAGTTTATGTCTGACCTCATTTTGGCCTAGCCTACATTATCAGATATTGCTTTTGAAAAAGGCATTCCATTTTGAATTAGATTAACTGAAACTTTCAAATCTAATTTTTCAACTCTTTTTGCATTTTGTTATGGATACCAGGGCATGCTTTTTATTCAGTATTTGATGCTATGCAAAAACAATTAGATATTTTGGCTCTGTTCAAGTAGAAAGTTTAAAAAAAACCAAACTATTTCTAATCATGGTCATGCACCTGTATTGAAAAGAAAACTCATCTTGTGAAGTTCTGCTTCTTTCCTCATTCAGTGGGTCTTTTATTAATATACTGTATTTCTTTTTAAAATTTATTTTATCTTTATTGGTACATTGTATATATACATCATGACAACACTCAATATTGGGAATTTGTACCAGGATATTACACGATTTAATTTTTCCCCATTTATACTGCATTTCTTGTAAATGAAAAGCAACATATTTCTTTAAGCACATCTTAATTATTTTGAGTCAGGCACATGAAAACAAAATTAATGTAGAGTTATTTCAAAATCTATTATTACTTCTTCCTTTTTTTTTTTTTTTGATAAAGGGTCTTGCTTTGTAGTTCAGGCTGGCCCTCAGCTCACTATGTAGCCCAGGCAAGCCTTGAACTCAGCAATCCTCCTGCCTCTGCCTCCCGAGTGCTGGGATTACAGGCGTGAGCCACCATGCCCGGCACTGTAGTATGTGGTATTGATTGCTGGTGGGTGTGAGTCTCCATGCCCAGCATTGTATGTGGTTACTGGGGATGGAACCCAGGACCTTGCGCTTGCGAGGCAGGCGCTGGAACCACTGAGCTAACCCTTCAGCCCCCAAAATCTATTATTACTTCTTATCAAGATAAAGCAGATGGAAGATTCTTACTGTTTTTCTAAAATTAACATTAGATATAAGTATTGCATTTTAGAATAATGTATTATATTTTCTAAATGTCTCAACATTTATTCCTATTTTTTAATTGTAAATATGTATTTGATTTTAAAGATGCATTCATTTTTTTCCTATATGATTTATACTAAAAATATATATATTTTTTGTAAATGAGGCTTTTTTTTTTTTTTACTAACTAATGCGTGGAAGTCCTTAGAGCCATTCTTTTTAAAAACTGCTTTTCAAGAATTGTGCTTACTTTAGAGTTTTGAGCAATCTGCAGAGAATTACTGGAATAAAAGAGAATGGAAGAGGCTAAAGAAACAAATGAATGCTATAGTTTCCTTAAAGTGAACCATACAGAGTCCCCGGTTCACTTTATCAATCTATGTGAACTAAAATGGCCATTTCACATCAGTAATTTATATTTAATATGTTCTATACTTTACACTGATATCTACAGAGGAAAAACAACACAATTCTTCAACTGTAAAAGCAGGTTGTTGACAAATAAAGGAAAAAAATTCACAATAGTGAAATACCAGAATTTAAATCTAAAAGTACTTAAGAAACTAATAGAGGGCTGGAGATTTAGCTCAGTGGTTCCGGCGCCTGCCTTGCAAGTGCAAGGTCCTGAGTTCAATCCCCAGTAATCACATACAGTGCTGGGTGTGGAGATTCACACCTACCAGCAATCAATACCACATACCACAGTGCCGGGCGTGGTGGCTCACGCCTGTAATCCCAGCACTCGGGAGGCAGAGGCAAGAGGATTGCTGAGTTCGAGGCTTGCCTGGGCTACATAGTGAGCTGAGGGCCAGCCTGAACTACAAAGCGAGACCCTGTCTCAAAAAAAAAAAAAAAAAAAAAAGAAACTAATAGAAAAAAAATCCCTTATTTATACTTTAGGTAACCAATGAGGTTTGAGTGTACTGCTGGGTAATCACAGAAAATACAGGCTAGACTATTTGAGGCTTCAGTGACTACCGTATGAGGAAAAGAAAATCAGAAAAGAATAGGCTAAATACATTGATAATGAAAAATATGGAACCCTCAGAATGGCTAGTGACCATTTATGGCCTTTTTGACCCTGACAGTTTATATACAGGTCATGCATTTAGCACATTTGATAAATATGGTTATTACTCTCATTTGAAGCAAATTTTCTTGGCCAAGAACAAAGAACTATAATGGTATTACTTCTTGGTGTTAATTTATGTTCATAAATTCAATTGATTCCTTGCCTTAAAAATGTCAGATAACTCTGATTTCAGGGTAATATATACCAACTAATCTGTTCTGCCTATTTTTGCTTTTCATAAGTGAAAATCAGTATGGGTATCACAAATAAAAGCAAAAGCTGTTTTTCTTACTGTTACATAGTCTTATTTATAATTCAACATTTAAATAAAAGATGCTATTGAAAGGAAAGATACATTTAGAAAGATGCCATGGTTCAAAGGATACTCTTCCCCAAATTAAATTGCCATCCATATAAAAACACTTGATTACAACTTAGTAAACAAGTTTATTTCCATGCAGTTTTAAAAGCTAGATTTTAAAATGTTAAAATCTTGGTTTCAAATTAGTTTTATCATTTGAAAACTCTGGTAATTGGTCAAGTTTCTCGACATCTCTAATCTCAGGTTTCTTATCTATAAAGTTGTTACGGCTTTTACAAACTGGTTTTGAATGTTAAAAGGCATCAAATATGTTTCAACTCCACATAAGAAATGTAAGTATTATGTATTGTAAGCATGTAGTAATAAATATTAAAATAAAACTCTTGAAATAATATCTATGAAGAGTAATAATTAGCAAAATAATAACCAATACTGGCTTATTTGGTAGAGAACTAAAGACTTAAAGAAATTAAGAAATTCTCAAATTTCCTAGAGAAATATTTCCCTCAGTTTTCATTAATTGATTTGAAATTTAAGAGACATTTGCTGGCAGCGGAAGCAGTTACACCACAAGCTACATCCATTGGACTGACAGTTGATTTCCAAGATCTGACTGAAGTTCGCGGGGTTTTCTTTTCTCCAACACATCTGAGGACTAGCACGCTCATTGGATCAGTGAGCTACTCTGGCAACGAGCCATAGTTCAGGGACCGAGTGAGACTAGAAGGAGCCTTTCCTATCCAGCCATCAGACCCTCTTCTCCCTCTTCCACCCAAGACAGCAACTTTCCAGGGGTAGCTCAAAGGAGCTGCTCTTTCTTGCACAAGAGCAGAGAGAAGAGCCAGGGATTTAGCTCAGTGGTTCTGGCGCCTGCCTAGCAAGTGCAAGGTCTCTGGTTTGATCCCCGGTAACCACATACAACAATACCAGGTGTGCTGTCTCACGCCCACCAGTAATCAGTACTATATACCACAATGCCAGGTATGGTGGCTCATGCCTGTCATTGAGGTAGAGGCAGGAGGACTGCTAAGTTTGAAGCTTGCCTGGGTTACATAGTGAGATCAGGGCCAGCCTGAACTACAAAGCAAGACCCTGTCTCAAAAAAAAAAAAAAAAAGAACAGAAAGAAGAGTCAAGATATATCAGGTACAGGTACAAATTCTCAAGGATGAATGTGATCATAATGTATACCTAAAATGTACCAAGAAACTCTATAAAAAGAAAAAGTCAAGAGTCACTTCAACTCTATGACTCTATTTTTTGAATCTTATAATGAATGCAAAAATGGTGACAGTTTTTGTAGAATGGGAAATTTCCAAAGGAAATTTGGTGTGGGGATGTAATGAGGGGAAGGAATAAATACTATTCTGAAAGAAAATAAAAGAGCATGTATATAGGGGGTGGGGAGGTGTGGGTGGGTGGGGATATGGGTAAAAATGAGAATTGACTTGTGTCATATATTGGTACAAATTCCCCAATGTTATGTATGATTGTGAGATGTATATAAATTGTACCAATAAAGAATTCAATTAAAGCAATGGTGCACATTTTCAAAAAAAAGAATAGTAATGAAAAACATATATCTTGGTAGAGTATAGTGTAGACTTTTACTAAAACTTCTGAGAATTCCTGAGTTCCTAAAATCTCTATTTTTCAGTGGAGTTATGACTTCTAAGTGAGCATTGAAGAAGTTTATGAAGTTTGATGAATATTCTGTATGCCAGAAACAACTGGCTCCAGCCCCTTTAATATCTTTTTTCACAACAATGTTCACTGAAATCCTATTTATAATAAAAGTTTATCAATAGCAAAGCAGTTAAATAAAAAAATCTGATACAGGGCCGGACGGTTAGCTCAGTGGTTCTGGTGCCTGCCTCACAAGCGCAAGGTCCTGAGCTCAATCCCCGGTAACCACATACAATGCTGGGCGTGGAGACTCACGCCCACCAGCAATCAATACCACATACCACAGTGCCGGGCGCGGTGGCTCACGCCTGTCATCCCAGCACTTGGGAGGCAGAAGCAGGAGGATTGCTGAGTTCGAGGCTTGCCTGGGCTACATAGTGAGCTCAGAGCCAGCCTGAAGTACAAAGCGAGACCCTGTCTCAAAAAAAAAAAAATCTGATACACATATCATATGCAGTCTAAGAAGACTGGTTTAGATTTATATGTAAGGAAATGAAACCATCTCCCAAACATATTGTGTCACCTATACCGTCACCTATCATATGAAAAATCATTTCTTTTATCTGTCTGTTGTTAATTTTCCTGAAGAAAACTAGGCTGTTCTCATTGTCAGAGGAGCTCAGATGCTGACAGTTGGAGGGAATGACTTCTGTTCTTTTCAGGGGAGCTCTGATCTTCACCGTGAGCATCATTTCCTGGCTCCCATGCAGATATCTAACTTTGATGGCACAGAGCCCTCATCCCCCTGAGGCCTGGATCTTTGGCAATATCCTACACAAGCCCAACGGAAGCCCAAGAGCCCATGGCAGTGTCTGAGGAGAGGCTGAGAGCCTGTGGCAATGTGTCACGCAAGTCCACATCAAAAATCTACACTGGGAAGGCCCAAGGTGGAAGACAGATAATCTGTGCAAGTGGTGAAAAGGGGTGAAGGTCAAAAGAGGGGCCTGAGCAGCTATCATGTGAGGGCGGGGATATGGATAACCCCGGTTTTGATGTTCTATGAAGTTTATTTCAAAACAAACTAGAATCTGTATCTCCTCAGAGATATGCATGTCAGGTTCAAAAGTTAAAAATCCTAAAATTCATTAATATTTATTTAATCCTCTATATAGATCATGAATCATAGAACTCAAGATGTAAACTATTAATATGAGGGAGATGATAAAAGGTTTATAATGTTATTCCCAATATAAATAGTTAAACTCTTAAAAACAAAATCATGGCTTGACACTTCTATCAGCCACTGTTAAAGAAACGAAAAACAAAGATCTCAATCAACACCCCAAGAAGTTTATGTGTTTTATATTTTTAACCAAATAGGGTTAGATCAGATTTGAGTAAAAATACTCATTAATTACCATTACTGGAAATTTATTATCTATAAAATAATGAAGCAAAAAGAATAAAATCCTAGTAATTCACAGTGGAGTTCATGTGGATTAATAAGTAATATAATTTGGTTTTTAAATGACCCCCCAAATCGTATATGTTAAAATCTTATTTCCCAGTTTGGTGTTATTGAGGGGTAAAGGAAACACAAACAGGGTTCTAGTGCAAGGCCTGGATACTGTGGATGCATCTTGAAGGGAACAGTCCCTTTCTACTTGTTTCTTCCACCTCCTGGCTATGAAGTGAACAGCTTTGCTCTCCCATGCACCCCCTGCTATCATGGGGCCTTGCTGTAAGCCCAAAAGCCATGGGGCTAACAGATTATGGGCTAAAACCTCCAAATTGTGTTTTAAAAAATTAACCTTTTGCCTTTATAAGATGATAACTGCAAGTATTTGTTATAGTAATGGAAAGTTGACTAAGATACCAACCCACCTATAATCTGAAAAATCATTTCTTTTTTTGAACCTGAAAAAAAATTGAAAACTACCAAAATGGAGGGGAAAAGCCAAATATTCAGTAACATTTTAAGGAAACCACACAATTATGGAGTTCACATGTCTTAGTTGCTTTTCTCATGGCTGTGACAAAATACCTGACACCAAAAAGTTAAAGGAGAGATTTTTTTCAGCTCACAGTTTGTAGAGGTATCAGTCCATAGTTGACAGGAGAGCGGGGCAGAGGAGCATCACAGAGGAGCAATAGTCCATATCTCAGCAGAAAGGAGGCAGCAAGCAGCAGTATGGAGCCTCCTTTTCCTTTCAATCCTGGCCAGGCTACAAGTCTTGGTCTTCCCATTACCCACACCCAGAATGATTCTACATCAGTCGGTGCACTAATTTAGTTATTAATCCATGTTGGCATGTGCTTAACCCACATTTACACAATGTTAGATCTACCCACCTCTGAAAACCCTCACCTATGAGTGCATGAACCTTTGGGGGACATCTAGATACAAGCCATAAACATCAAATTTCACTCCTTATTTCAGAAAGAAAAGCCAAATTCTGTTTGATCTGTAAGAAGTAATAATTGCCTCTTGTTTACCTCTGGTTTTT
>PVIC010006029.1:0-55550 GCA_004025085.1 Thryonomys swinderianus | reverse complement strand
TGTGACCTCAGTTGGACCCTGTGAATTGCGGGGACAGGGAGGAGGTGAGGTAAGGCTCAGAGGGTGACGACCGGGGAGGCACTGCCCCTCTGGGATCTTCTGTCTTTGTTCGGAGGTGAGAGAGTTGTATCACATGACCTCTAAGTCCTCTTGTCCCCACCCGTCCATAACTACCCTTTTGTTTTCTGAACCTTCCAATGTTTCTTAGCACTTGTTCGGATTTTCATACCTGGGTGTAAAAGTAGATCATTCAATGAGTTCACTTTGTTCACAGACGATGACTGAAGTTCCGTTTGGTAACAGCAGCCTGGTCTTGCACGCAGAGACATAATTTCTGAGCCTCGGTTCATGCTCTGGGAAGTCCACGGTCAGTTACCTCGGCAGAAGGGGCTCCCCTGACGCAAGGTCTGCGGAAACCGCTCCCACGCGAGTGCTGAGGGGCAAAGTGCCTTGCTCTGCCCCAAGCGTGGCAGAGAGGCCACCCTGTGGCCTGCGTGTCTGGGACGAATCACAAAGGGTGGGTAGAAAGGCAAGGCCAGAGGCGGGGTGACAGGTGGCTTGGCATCTTTGTGGGCACTGAGGGTCAGCGAAGACTTCTGCCGCCGTGCGCGGTGCTGTAAGCGTGCGTATATCTACACCCGCATCTATGTCCACCTCCGCGTCTGTGTCTCCCTCTGGGCTCGTGCCAGCGTCTACACACAGGCAGTGGCACAGGCCAGACCATCAGCCTGGAGTCCCGCGGTCAGGTTGGGCATCGGGGACAAGAAGTTGAGGGTTCCAGGACAGGAAGCCGGGCTGGGACGCGGAAGACCAGCACGCTCCATTCTTTTCTGCCTGTGGGAACAACCTGGGTAGCTTTACACCCCGTGACCCATCCCCAGCCACACCCGCCTCCGGCCCTTCGGGGTCTCTGCAGGCGGCAGAGATGTCTGTGCGGCGTAAAGTCCTCCAGGGACTCCCAGCTGGACAGCCCAGCTTGCCAGCCACGAAGGGCCTGTCCCGGTGTACGTCCAGGGACGCAGTTCGGGCCGGAAGGCGCGTGGTGGGGACGGAGCATTTCGGGGCCGCCGGGCCGTGGAGCAGCGTCACAGGCCAGAGCTCCCTCCGCTCGGCCAGGGAGCCAGAACCTGCCGGCGCACGGGGCGGAGGCGGCCTGGGGTCCCGCAGACAGGCCGCTGGGACTGATCGGCGGCGGGCGGCCCGGGCTCCTGGCCCCAGCTCCACGACACGGACCTCGAGGCTGGAGGGTGAGAGGCCGGACGTCGGCCTGCTCCGCGGCGCTGCCTGGGGCTGGGCGGAGGCCCGGGCTCCCTGGGTCCTGCTGGGACCTCTGGCGTCCCCTCCCCTGCCTCCCTCTCCTCCTCCTCCTGCTCTTCCTCTTTCTTGGAGGTACTGAGAGTTGGAGCCTGGGTCTTCCTACAGAGCTACATCCCAGCCACTTATCTTGAGATTTTTTTTTTAAATTACGAAACAACCTCTCTCTTGGTGTTAAGTTGCACGGGCTGGGCTCAAACTTGTGACCCTCCTGCCTCGGCCTCCCAGAGCGCTGCGGTTCCAGGCGGGCTCCGCCACGCCGGGCCGTGCACGCCCGCAGCAGTGCTGACTTGGGGTAAACGGGATGACACCCCGGCCCTTCCCCGCCCTCACCTGACCTCAGTGCCCGCGCAGTGAGGATGTGGGCAGAAGGCGGTGGCGTGGGGCGCAGCGGGTGCGTGCGGGCGGACCAGAGCTGGTCTGGGTGGCAGGAGAGGGCCCCCGGCGGGACACACAGACGGGGCGGGAGTCGTCGTCATGTGGCCCCGGGCAGCTGCCCTGTCCTGAAAGAGCGGAGGCGTCGCCGAGGAGGCGCAGGGCCGCGGAGGGGCAGCCCCGGAGCCCACTCAGGGCCAGGGCCCCGTCCTTCCGGGTCGCGCAGCTCTGCGGGGCTGAGGGGACCGTCGCCCTCACACAGTGCGGACGGAGCCCCCGGGACGCGCCCTGAACGGTCACCGCGCCTCCGGGGGCGCTGGGCGCTCGGCTGGGCACCGTCCAGCCTGACGTCCCGGGTTCGAGGCCTCTCGTGGCCGTGAAGGGCTCGCCTGCTGCCGACCCGGCCCAAGACGGGCCACTGCGAGCCACGAGACCGGCTGCACGTGTGGCGGGCGCCCTCGCCCACGATGCACCCCACAAGTCTCTCTGAATTAACTAGGGTGCTTCGCGGGGTAGCTGGATCCGCAAGAGAAACAGCAGCGATTTCCAGAGAGACCGAGGTAAACCTTGGGGTGGGCACGTCCTGGGTGTGGCTTTTCCCTTATTATTATATATATCCAGGAGGCTGGTGAGGACAAAAACAAAATCAGTTTTAAGTGGTTTATTTAAAGAGGAAAGTAGTTTTCAAAAATTGTTTTAGTAGAGCTGGGGGTTTAGCTCAAGTGGTACCGCTCCAGCCTTGGATGCACAAGGGCCTGAGTTTGATCCTCAGTCCCGGAAAAAGAAAAAAAATTCTTTTAGTAGAAAATAAAGATTCTCATCCTTAGGCGCGAGAGAAGGTAGCACTAGCAAGCTCTTGCCACTAGATGGAGACATCCGAGCACCCAGGCTCCGGGCAGCCTCAGACCGCGGGCTGCCGCGGCTGCAAAAAATCAGGGGCTCAAAGCTCCTACTTCGCACATGCCAGAAGTTAAGCTCTACTCTTGTCCCTGTTCTGCTTCAACAGTCACCCAGGCTCCCTCCTGCTAAAGCCTGAAACGTCACCTGCGGTCTTCGTCCTTGGATTCCTGATTCGGTCTCTTCTGTGTGCCTGCATTTGGGAGAGAGCCGTGTGGCCCAGACCGCGGGAGTTGGTCAGCAGCTGGCACCAGGCGCAGCCACGCTGTGCCCGCGGGACCCGGGCCTCCCCGCCCCGGCACTCCCCTTGACTGGACCTTCCACGTGTCCCTCCTGCCTGGCACCAGGCGTAGGACGCCTCCGGCCCCTCTATCCTGGGGCCCTCAGAGCCGTGTGGCCAGAGCAGCAGGGCCGCGAGCTGAGGCCAGGCCACGCACCGGGGCAGTGGGCAGGGGAGGGCAGGGGGCCTAGGGCCCTCCCAGCTCGAGAGGAGACCCCACTCCTGTCTTCTGTCTTTTATTCCCTCTGCCTGGTGAGCCCCACTTTCTGTCTTAGAGGAGCAGAAGAGGACTGGGGGGCTCCCCTTGACTAACAGGAGGAGTTATTGTCATTTCCTCCTGCGTTTACCTGGGTCTGAGGTTCTTTCCCTTGGAAGAAGTGTGACCCTTCGCCATGGCCTGGGAGGGAGCGTCTACCTGGCATGTGTTTTCCAGAGGCCGAACCAGACTGGTTCCATGTGGACAGTTCTGGGTCTAACCAGAAATTCCTTTGTGGATCCTCCTGGGTCTAGCTATGGATCCCCATGTGGATCAATTTGGATCTAGCTATGGATCCTTTTGTAGGTCAGCCAGCGTCTAGCTATGGATCCCTGTGTGGGTCAATTAGGTTGTAGCTGCGGTCTTGGGAGGACTTAGCCATGCAGACACTGTGGCTTCTGACCTTTGGCTAGATAAAGATGCCATCCTCGGCTAGGGAATTCATTACCTTCTTAAAGGATTTGGGAAGACAGACCTCACAAAAAAGTGTGGCCTTTTGCCTGGCTTCTTCTCGGTGCTGGTGCTTCTTTTGTGAGTCTTACAGTCTATCAGTCAATCATTCTTTCTTCTGTTTACCATATCATTTGCATTTCTCTTTACTCAGACAAATTTGTATTTGTCTTTGTTTGTTTGTTTGTTTTTGAGACAGGGTCTCGCTTTGTAGTCCAGGCTGGCCCTGAGCTCACCATGTAGCCCAGGTAAGCCTCGAACTCAGCGATCCTCCTGCCTCTGCCTCCCGAGTGCTGGGATTATAAGCATGAGCCACTACCCCTGGCACTGTGGTGTGTGGTACTGATTGCTGGTGGGCGTGAGTCACCACGCCCAGCATTGTATGTGGTTACTGGGGATCGAACTCAGGGCCTTGCGCTTGCGAGGCAGGTGCCAGAACCACTGATCTACATCTCCGGCCCAGTTTGTATTTGTCTTTACTCTTGAACTCAGTTCTCCGACCGTGTCAGCTGCTCAGAAGAGGAAAGAGACAGGGGTGGCTCGAGGTGTCCCGTTAGGCCCTGGCGGGTGTGCTCTCAGTGCTGGTACATTCACCCAGTTCTGGAGAGCTGTGAGGCACAGTTTATAGTTCTCGGACGGGACCCGTCACACCAGTGTTTGGCCTTGTTTTGCTTTGGTTTTATCTTCCCTGCAGTGCTGTCTGTCTGGGCTTTATGGAATTTATTTCCCACAGCTCTGGAGACCGGGAGTCCACGACCAGATTCAGGGCCGGTGACTCCTCCTTCCTGCTTCCTGGATGGTGCTTTCTAGGGCTGCCCCAGCGGTGGGAGCGGCGAGGAGGCCGTATGCAGCTCCTTCATGTAGGCCGCAGCCCCCGTAGCCCGCTACCCTCCCGAGGCCGCATCTCCTGTTAGCTTCACCCCGGGGTTAGGATCCCAGCAGACACCTTTCGGGGGGACGCAGACATTGACAAGGCGGTGCCCACCATACACGTGTGCGGTCGCAACCTGGCTTCCGACCCTACAGAAGCTTCCCCTAAGACCTGAAGAGCTGAGCTCGCCAGAGCGTCTGTGGCTCTTTGGGCGGGTGGAAAGTTAGGGTCTTGCCTGCTCTGTGGCTAAGTGCCTTGAGGTCTCAGGGTTCTGACCCAGCACCGTGTTCAGGTTCCTTCTCATGAGCAGAACTGCGGCGCCCGGGGTGGGGGGCCCTTCTCCACACTTCCTCTGTGCTCTTCAAAACACGAAGGGATTCATTTTCCCGACTTCCCCCACCGAGTCACCTTTTTCCAGAATGGCAGAGGAGCAAGATTTCTAAATAACGGAAGTTCACACAACAGGTTCTCCTGGCCACTGCTGGTCTCCGGGTCAAAACACGGGGTCCACACAAACGCAATCCGTGTACATGAGTCAGGTAAGCGCTGCACCCCTAGGCCTTTAGCGGGAGCAGAAGGCTCAGGGAGCTGGGGCGGTGGGAGACCGAGGAGGGTCCCGGCTCGTGGGGGGCGGGGATTTGGCTCAGGATTTTGAGACGCAGCCCTTCCTGCGAAAGTCATCGTGCAGACCTGCTGAGCGTCGGTTCACGACTTGCACAGGATGAGAAATGCTAAGGAGAAACATCAGGCAAAGCGGGCCCTGAGTCTGTGGCTGGGCAGTACCTTACGCCATGCACGGAGCCCTTTGTGTCCACAGTGTCTCGTGAACCTAAGAGGCGGAAGAGTCGGAGGCGGATGTGGCACTGGAATCCGGGGCCTCTGGCTCAGAGGGTCTCTGGAATGTCTCTCTTGCTCATGGAAATAGCTCTGAGGTATGTGTAAGGATCTGCCCGGGAAGGTGCAAGCCCCCGTGGACACACAGGCTGGGTCGTAGGTTGAACAACCCAAAACTGTTTCCTAAAGACTCAGTGGAGAGTGAAACTGTCCCAGGGAGAACAGCCGGGCTTCGGGCCAGCAGCATGACAGTGCCCCAAGGGAAGGGACTAAAGGTCCCATCTGCCAAGGGGGTCAACGGGCCAAGACGGGGAAGCTCCCACAAAAATGAGTCTAGAAAACTAACTTCAGACACAAGCCCACAGGAGACCGGATGCACAGCCAGCGTGCCAGGGAGAGGCCTAGGCACAGGCTCAGCCTGCCACAGATCTGATAGCTCCGTCCAGTTCAACACTTTTCCTAGGGCACCTGGTACAGATGGCGGCGACCGGTTACTTATGTTTAACTTTTAAACCGCACCCATAAAAATACATGGAGTAGTTTTCTAAATGGGGTGTGCACATCTCAATCCTCCTTAAGTGACTCACTACTCTAGGCTTCTTCTAATATGACTTCCATAATGTGGCAGGAAAAAAACTTTGTAAGTATCTCTGTATGTATTGGTGCTGGGTTAGTTCTTGGAAGCAGATTTTGTTTTTTCCTTTTCTGTTTTTTTTTTTTTTTTTGAGACAGGGTCTCGCTGTGTAGTTCAGGCTGGTCCTGAGCTCACTATGTAGCCCAGGCAAGCCTCAAACTCAGCAGTCCTCCTGCCTCTGCCTCCCCGAGTGCTGGGATTACAGGTGTGAGCCACCACGCCCGTTTTTTTTCTTTTTTTCCTTTTTGAGTGAGCATCTCACTATGTAGTTCAGGCTGGATTTGAACTTACTCTGTAGCCCAGGGTGGCATTGATCTCCCAGTGACCCTCCTGCCTCGGCCTTCCAAGTGCTGGGACTAACAGGCCTGTGCCACCACGCTGGGATAGAAGGAAAATTAATTCAGTAACAGGCATTTTGTGTATTTTTCTAAAAGATGTTGCTAATTTCTACTTTAATCCACATGATGTATGACCAGACAGGTGGATATTATCAACCACTTAAATTTTTGTGTATCTGAGTGTGAAAACATTTCTTATTGTATTTCAGTCTGCATTTCCTAATTGCCAGCGAAATGGAGCCCAGTTCCTTTAATTTGTTAATAACCTTGGCTCCCTGTTCAACTGGATTGTTTGTGCTTTTCCTTTTCAGGTTGTCTTTGCCCCAGAAACCCCGGGTGGAATTGGGCTTGCGGTGGCTGCGGCCTGGGACCTTTTTATGTTTTATGTCCCCCTGCTGGGACTCATACCTGTGAGGTTCCTGCCTCGGCCTTCCACGGCGCCGGAATCACACGCCTGTGCCGCCGCGCCCGGCCCCTGGGCTGGTTTCTTTGTGGGGATGGTGGGACAGCTGGCGAGGGAGGGGCAGGGAGAGACACCTCGTCGTGGCTGCTGGGTGCTGCCTACGGCCTTCCTCCTGTACAAGGGCGCTCGGCCACGCGGTGCTGCGAGCTCCGCTCTCCTGAGTCAAGCCCAGCTCCCAGGACGGCCCGTTCCGGAGCCAGCACACCCCAACTCGCACCCCAGGCCGGCCGCGAGATGGCGCCACCGAGCCGGGGAAGGTCAGCCACGGCCCCCCCCCCCCCCAGATAAGAGTCCGGCTCCCCCGTGTTTATTTAGTTTCACAACATGGGTGGGAAGCCCAGGGGCTCAGGCTAGCAGCTGGACCGGGCTTTTCCTTAACACCATTTCTCATGCATTGTAAAGGAAGGAGCACATTTTCTCATCAAGAAATAAACAACGAAACTTGCATGCCCGAGTAAAATTGAGTCATAGCCTCAAACAGAGGAAGGAACCATATCAACATGGTCTTAAGATTTCTTTCCATCAGCAACATAGGCACCAAAAATTCACCCAATTTTAAATGTAACCTCATATTTTTAGTGAATTTGTAGAACTGGGAAGCCATCGGCACGACCCAAACATGCCTGTCTCTATATTCTTCTAATCCCTAAATAGTTAAGCATCCCTTTGCTATTTCCAGTGAAGCCCCATTTGCTTTTTCTTAGAAAAAGAATCATACAGAAGTGTCTGACACCTAGTAGAATTATTTGGATTTCATCTGTGTCCCAGCAAACATCAGTAGTGCATTTGATTCTCTTTTATTCTAAGAAGATGTCATATTTGTGCATTCTCTTGTTAGCAGACCATTTGATTCTTGGTGCTTTTTAGCTCTTATGAATGAATCATGCATCCTAAGATCACGTATGTCCAAGTTTTATTCACACACATGTCTTTAAATGTCTTGGATGCGGCAGTACACGTATGTTTGATGTTTTAAGAAACTCCTACCCTGGTTTCCAAAGGGGCTGTAGCACTCTGGCTTCCCACTGGCAAAATCTGAGAGCCCCGATTCCCCCACTGGTTGTTACCCTTCTTTTGGGAGGGGACCATCCCGCTGGCTGATGTGGGGGTTACTGTGACTTTGATTTTTATTTTTCTAAATCCTAATGTTGTTCTATCGATCCTTGTGTCTAAGCCCCACAAAACACTGTTCTGTCTTGAATATGTAGCTATCCAGTGAGTCTTAACAGCAGGGAGAAAGATTCCTCCACTTCATCATTGTTTGAGATTATTTTAACCCTGGGCTCTGGGCTTCTTTAGACACATTTAGAATAAACTTGTCTACATCTTTAAACAGTCTTGCTGAGATCTGGACGGGGATTTCACTGAGGTTGTAGGGAGATTGGGGGAGGATGGTCATCTTTGCTTTGCCGACCCTTCCAGTCTCTAATCACAGTGCGTCTCCACTGAGTGAGGCTTTCTTTGGTTTATTTTGTCGGCACTTTGTAGCCTTCAGTTGCAAGTTCTGTGCATATCTGGCAGGTTGGCGTTCAGCTGTTTCATTGTTCCCGGCTACTGTGATTGCATCTTGATCCCAGTTTCCATGTATTTAGTGGCTCTGTGGCATTCATCCTGCTGCTCTGGGCACTCTGGCGGGAAGGGGGCCCATCAGGAGGCCGGGCTGCGCTGGGCAGATGCAGGCTCAGGCCCTGCCTCCCTCCACCTCTTCCTGGCTCTGGGTCCTGGGAAAAACCCTGAGCTGCATGCAGTTAATAGTTCATTCCTACTTGCTGGAGTCGGAAGAAATAACGTCTCCAGCTTAGCATCGGTCTTCTGTTCTTCTTAGCAGGTTTCTGCCTTGGAACAGGAATTCACATGTTCATCTAAATTCTTCGAGGTTGAGGATGAAGTGGGGGGTGGAAGAGGCTGGTGCAGGGCGGTGGCCCATGAGAGCCTGTGCTGGAGGCAGAGGGATATTTAAGGGGGCCTGGGCATTGCTTAAGCTCCCGTGCACTTCCTCTCTGCCCCTCTCTCCCTCCCTCCCTCTCCCTCTCTCTCTCCTGCTGTGCAGTGCTGTCCTGGTGTCTACCTCCTCCCCGAACACTTCTGCTGAGTTCTCGAGCGCCCATTTGCTCTGGACACACGTGGACAGAAGAGGTGGGATGCGGAGACGGGCGAGTAGGTGGGGTCAAGAAAAAGAAACTGGACTCCTTGCCTCATGGGTCAGAGCAGAGAAGAACAATCTTTTATGGTTGGAAAACGCAAGCAATTTCCAGTTTCAAAAAGGACATTCCCATGTTTATAGCAATTCATGATAGCTAAATCTTAGAAGTAGCTTATGTGCCCATCAACGGATAAATATATATCACTTATATATAAATATAATATATACAAATATATGAAAATATATATCACTTATGTATATTGCCCATATATATGATAGAGATAGAAAGCCAAAAAAATATGTACTTCAGGGAAAAAAAAAACTTGTATAAAAATTTTAAAACTAAATTTATTGAGGGATCAGGCGATCAAGAAAAGTCACCTTCGGCCTCCATGATTATAAGAGGTGGCTGTGAGCTTCCATTTTTCCACATTTATTAGAGGCCGGACTGCTGCTGGGGTAATCTCGGTCATTGGGGTCGCTGCAGACACGTGAGCAGTGTTTTCCAGAAGGACTGGCCGTGCGGCGGGTCTCCCGTGGTGCGTGACGCCCTCTAGGGCCCCCGGCGTGAGGGTGACCCCATCTCCCCTTCTGAAGGGCGTGTACATGTTGGTAGCCTCTGTGCTTACACAACGAAACAGTACTCAACAGTAAAAAAATGATAAATTTGAGTCATTTGCAGGGAAACAGATGCAACATGAGATCATAAAACTAAGTGAAATAAGTCAGAGGCAGATAATTAAATGTAACACATTTCTTTTACATGAGGGAGCCAAAATATAAATCACTGAATATTAGATGATAATAGATGATAGGAAACAGAAAGGCAGACTTTGTAGAATTCAGAAAAGGACGGAGGAGACAGGAGAGAGGGGAAAAGAAAGAGGAGGAAAATGCAATATGTTATATGCCAGCTCTTGTGACGAGTGTATTCGTTACGTACTGCAAATGTGTGCTTAAGAAAAAAGGGAAACTGAGGCCACGCAGCCTGAGCAACCAGGAGGGGGCGTGGCTGGGCGCTTCGGGCGGGCGTCCCGCTCACTCAGTTACCTGCCCACGCCGTTGGCGTGATGCCGGTCGGGCCTGTGTTTTCTGGGGTGTCCGTGAGGGACGTGGAGGGGACACGAGCCTGGACGCCCCACTGTGGGGCTGGCTGTCCAGTGTCCAGGGACACCTCTGGTCCCTCGCTGGCCAGGAGACGGACGCAGCCTGACTCAGCTTCCTCGCCGGTGTTACGGGGCAGGCTGTGCAGGCGTGCGCTGGGCCTGTGGGCAGCTCGTGCTGAAGTGAAGCTGGCTTCCCGGGGCGCGGGTGGTTCTGCCGAGGCCTCTGGCTCGGGGGGAAAAAGCTCAGCACACAGCGGGCAGCAGGCAGCAGGCAGCAGGCAGCAGGCAGCAGGCGGCTTGAGAGGACAATGGGCTGGCTGAGTGACCGTGGCTCCCTCCTGCCTCGGTCTCTTTGTTGAATGACTAAATTCCATCCATCTGTGTAGGCCTTTAAGTTAAATACTGTAAACATTCATTTAAAATTCCAAGATACGTTTCAGGGCATCAGGCAAAGCCTCTCCCACAGGCAGCTGCCGTGCTCAGCCGTCCTGCTCTCCAGGCAACCTGGTCTGCACACGGCTCCTTGGCGAGGAGCACGCAGGTCATTGGACCCCGGCGTGCCGTGCTCCCGGGCCCGCCCGCGGTGCTCCCGCTCCTGTCGCGTCCTTGCGGAGAGAGCACCGTCCTGCGGTCCAGGAATCCCGTCTGCTCGTTCATGGATGAGCTGGAAGCTAAGCCCAAGAGTAGCCCGTGAGCCCCAGATCAGTGAGGCGGCCTCGCGCAAACCGGGCCTTGGACATTTGCTACTCAGAGGGTGTCCGGATGGTCAAATATTTGCTTTTCCATCAGAGGCCTCCCGAGAGCGCCCCTCTCAGCCGCCGCGCTGGCTGGAGCTTCGCAGCGGGACAAAGGTGGGTCTCACGAGGGGCCCCGGTGGCCTCTCAGTGTCTTCTCCAGAGTTTCAGGGCTGTGTTTCGCGGGAAGCCTGGCTGTGGAGCCCGGAGCGCAGGGTGGCTTCGGGCGTCCGCTGGGCCCCGTCCACCACCTCGGGACAGCAGCGGGCACCTGGCGTCTGTGGGTCCTCCGCCGACGTCGGGACAGGGTGGCCACGCCTGGGCGGCCCGGAGCCCCCGAGGCCCACGAGCACGAGCCGGACGCGGCGAGGCCCACACCGGCTAAGGGAGCGTCTGCGGGGCGCGTCCGCCCTCTCGGTTCTCGGGAGAGCAGCGAGCTTCGGGCCGGGCCTCAGGGCTCAGGACGGCGCCGCGGGAAGGCGCAGACTGAGTTCTGGGTGTGTGAGAACCGATTTGAGAAGAGCTTCTCTACTTTCCCGCCCTAGGGCACCAATTCTGCCTCCATTAAAGCGCATTCATCTGTAAGTTTTTGTGTTTTTAATTTGAATGAAAGAGCAGCCCGCCCCACGTCGGCTCTCTCTTTCCTAGCCCACCAGCGGAGGAAGTCACGGGCGCACCCGCGGCCCTGCGCGCCGTCCCGCAGGGAGCCCAGCCCGGTGGAGCCGAGTCTGCGGGGCTTTCGCGGAGGCCTCCTGGGCGGGCGTCTCCCCGCGGATCCGCAGGGCGGAGACCCAAGCTCCTCTCTGAAGGACTTAAGGGCACCCATTGGCAGCTGGGCTCCAGGGAACTGGCATAAACCAGCTCTACAGTAGCCCTCCCCCTCCGGGGCTTCCCCACTCTGCTTCCACGAGCCTGTTAGTGCCCACCGAGGGCTCCCTGCCCAGTCCCAAGTTCTGTCTCCCTCCAGTACCCTTCTCGGGCTGAAGAGATGAAATGCGTCAGGGTTCGACCGTCTCTGCAGGACCCTCTCTCCCGTGGAGGTCCCTGTCCACGCGTGAGTGTGCATGTAGGTTAATAACATTTTTATGCTTTCTCTTGTTTACAGCTGGGGCTCCTGCAGATCTCAGGGGAGCGTGGCGGGGACCCGTGTCTCGCGGCCTGGCCCCTCCCCCAGACAGAAGCCGCCCGTCTCCAGGATCCTTGCCGTCACGTGGCTCCCACATGAAGACAAGCTGTCTCTTCCACACCCCTGTGTATTTGCTCGTGCTCTTTTTCTCTTCCTGTGGATTCGGACTGTGTTCCTCCTGCTGTCGTTTCTTTTCTTTTTCTTTTTTTGAGACAGGGTCTCGCTTTGTAGTTCAGGCTGGCACTCAGCTCACTATGGAGCCCAGGTAAGCCTCGAACTCAGCAATCCTCCTGCCTCTGCCTCTCGAGGGTTGGGAACACAGGCGTGAGCCACCACACCCGGCACTGTGGTTTGTGGTATTGATTGCTGGTGGGCGTGAATCTCCACGCCCAGCACTGTATGTGGTTACCGGGGATCGAACTCAGGACCTTGTCCTTGCGAGGCAGGTGCCAGAACCACTGAGCTAAATCTCTGGCCCCTGCTGTCACTTCTTTCCGTGTCCCTTATAAGGCGGCTCTGCCGGCTCCAAGCTCTCGCAGTCTGGTTGAGTCCAGGATCTTGGTTTCCCGCTCTGAGCAGTGATCCAGGCTCCTCCCCCAGTCTCAGCTCATCCCTGTGGCCGTTGGGAGCCGGCTCTGCCCTCACCCGGAGCCCTGGCGTGTGAGTTGTCGGCCCTGGAGGCTTGCTGCCACCCTCAGAGTGTCTTGAGACCGGTGGTGATTTCTCACCCTCGAGCGGTCTCCCCAGTGCCCTCGACTCAGTGACTGGGGGGTTTCCAGGTGTGGGCCGCGGCAGCGCCAGACAGAGCCGGCTGTGCTCCTCCTCTCGAGGCCTGCTCTGGGCGGGCCGGGCTCCAGCCTTCTCCCCTGGGCCGCCCTCTCTCGCCTGCCCGCGGTCGGGTGGCTACAGTGCTTGGCAAGCCTCGCAACGAGGGCGCTTGTTGGAATGGCCACAAGCTCGCAGAGGGCTGGCGACAGACTGTGTTCCAGCATGTGCACGCAGGCCGGCGGGTGGCGCTGGCGTGTGCGGGGCAAGAAGAAATCCCAGCCCAGGGGGAGCCCTGGGGAGGGTCCTTATCTCCAACGGGCGGCCGGGACTGGCTCTGCCCATCCTGTGCTGTCCGGCTGAGAGTGATGAGTCTTGCTATCGACTCTTGCTCTCTAATCAAGTCCACAGGTCAATTCAGTTGTGCATTTTCCTGTAAACCGTTTGTTTAACGGCACATTGTGCCGACAGCACCTTCGCGAGCACAGCCGTGCCGTCAGTGTCCCGGCCCCACAGCGTCGGAGTCTGAGGTGCCCACATTTGGAGCAGCTGCTGTGAAGTCGGGGCTCCTGTCCGGCACAGGCCCCTTCGCCCGAGTCCTGACGTTGGCGTCCTGTCTCGTCAGCAGCTCCGGCGTCGTTTTGTGACAGGAGCTCTTCGAATCCTGACTCCGGTCTACACTGCTTCTAGTTTGCGCTCGGAGTTTCAGCTGCTTGGAAAAGTAGCTGCGGCTGGTACTTGTCGTGGTGCTTAATGTCCTGGGAATATGGAGACGTACAAACGAACTGCTGTCTCGAGCTGTGTGCGGCTCTGGCGCTTGGAATCCGTGCTCAGCGTTGGGGCTGGTTGACGTGTTCCAGCATCACACGGCGGCAGGTTCTGAGGCACGGAGGAGGGAAGAGGAAGCCCGAGCCCCGTTCACCGGCCCGTGAGCAGCAGGCCGGGCAGCTGGGCGCTCCCGCTCCCGCTCCCGCTCCCCTCGCTCAGCCCCCAGTCCAGGCCGAACGGCTGGGCCAAAGCTGTCCTTCAACTCAATTCCTCCGGGCGCGGTCTTGTGCTCCGGTTTCTCCTGCCCCCAGCCAAGCCCAGCGACCGCTACTGTTTACAGTAATTATTATTCCTTCCAAGTTGTTAGAGGAAACAGCTCAAAGAACAGTACATTCTTGATCGCGGTGAGGTTTCCTTCCAAGCCGTCCCTCCGCCGTGCGCCTCGGCTCCTGGGCCCGGCCGCGGCTCCTTCCCGTGTGAAGTCCGGTCCTGCTCCGTTCCCGATCTGGGTCCTCGCGAGGCTCTGTTGTGTCTGAGATCTCAAAGCAGGTGGCCCGTTTCCCAGCTCTGTGGCCGGCAGCTCCATTCCTGGCATCCCCCCTGCCACGGCCAAAGCCAGAACTTCTGTCTGCACTTTTTTCTGGATTCTTTTCCTTGGCATTTCCACGGTATTCTAGCTTGTAACTGCTATAGAAAACCACCGGGACTAAATAAATAGTTTTTTTGCAGCTGGTCGAGTCAGGACTTCAGAGGGTGAGCACTGCTTTGGCCCAGCCTACCGCTCAGACCTTAGAGCTGGGCTGCCCGTCAGTGTGGGGTGCAGTGTGCGCCCAGATGGTCACTGGGGAGCTCAGCAGGGCTGGGCCCTTCCCGTGTGGCCACCTGTGTGACCCGGGTCCCGAGCGGCCTTGCCGGGAGTCTCAGCTCTTCCACAGCTGCCTCTGCAGCCTGTCTCAGCACGGTGGTCAGGGACGATCACGTGATCAGCATGCCCAGGAATCCCGGCCTCAGTGTGCCCGGCGTGAGAGACCAGCCGGACGTACAGCGCGTCTCTGCATGAACCTGGGCGTGCTCTACAGGTGACTGGCACTTAGCCCAGCCGACTGGACGGGGAAGACCCGCTCTGACTGGGTGGCACCATACAGCAGAGGGATGGCGTGGAAGGGGAGGAGGAAGAGGTCGGGCTGTCTTTGCTACTGCCATCTGCTGTGGACATCAGACTCTAAGTCCTCTGGCCTCTCACCGCCCACTCGCACGGGCGACTCCAGGGCCTTCCGGGCCTTCAGCTTCCGGGCTGTGCCGTACCCTGGGTCCCTGCTGCCCTGCGGGTCCAGCTTCCTGGGCCGAGCAGCTCTCCGGGTCCTCGTTGTCCTGTGTGCCGGCGCCCACCGTGGGCTCCGCAGCCTCTGACCTTACGAGCTACACAGTAAATCCCTTGCTCTAGAGAACCCTTCGGTGTCAAAAGCGGCTTTAGAAAATCAGAATTGCAAGGATCAATTTATCAAATCAGTTCAGTAGTTCCTGGAATCGGCTCTCTGATTTGACAAGACCTAATGTTGTAATCTCTCTTTTTAGTAATGTCAGAAGCACTGTACCCCATGAAAGGCCTACGCAGCACAGGCCCACTTGACCCTCTTCGCCACTCCTGAGGTACAGGAGTTCAGTGACTGCATTTTGAACATTTTTGGTGCAGTGTTGGATGGCTAAGAGCCAGCATCTGTGCTCAAAGTAATGTAGGGACAGGATGGGCTTAGAGACTCAGTTTCCCTTCTCTAGGCACGTGTGTCTACGTGTGTCTCGGAGGAAAATCTCTTTCCCCTTACTGCAGAGCTGAAGTTGCCAGAAGCCCTCGTCATGCGTTGGCTGAATTATGGCACAGAGGCACCGGCTTGGCTGAATTACGGCACAAAGGCATGCAATTGTCTGAGGTATGTCAGAGAGGCACGCGATTGACTGAATTATGTCACAGAGGCACGCGATTGGCTGAATTACAGCACAGAGGCACGCGATTGGCTGAGGTGCAGCACAGAGGCACGCGATTGGCTGAGTTACGGCACAGAGGTACACCCCTGGCTGAGTTACGTCACAGCGGTACAGAAGAGCTCAGAAGCTGTCTGCTATAAAACACAGGTGCTGATCGGAAAAGAACAGGACTTGGGAACTGGGGTGGGCGTGTTCGGAAGGAATCCAAGGAGACTAAAACATTGAACTCCTCCCTTCTGATGAGGCTATTTCCATCTGAGGAAGAGACTTCCCCACCCTTAGAGGCAGTGACAGCTCAATATTCACTCTGGTGTTTGACTTTCTTCTACACCTGAGAAGACAGAGGCCGTGCTGCAAAAACAGTGAAGACTGTTCCTGAAGCAGCTGCTAAGCAAGACCATGCTGACAGCACCCCCACCCCCACCCCCTTTCACCAGCAGGACTGTAACAGGCTCAGGGCTCAGAAGGCTCCAATGAGAAAAATGAATCTCAGATGTTGTGGACGGGAGACTTGCGCAGCACACTACGTGGCTTGTGAAGAGGTAGGGGACCCTTTCAAACGATTCCTTTAGATTTCTAGTTCTTACAAACAGAAGTCTGGGAATGGATTTTAAGGGTGTGGGCTAATGGCAGAAGGCACACACCCTGGGATGAGGCCGAGTTTCTTGTTATGGGTCTACGAAGCAGAGATTCTGGATTAGCTCCTGGAGTTTTGAAGGGGGTCAGTGGCTCATGTGGATGGTTGGTGGAAGAAGGGGTGGAAAGATGGCCCAGAGTGAAGGGGTCAGAGGTGCCTGATGCTCCTCGGTTTCCTATTGACGAGGGAAGTCAGAGGCTCAGAGTAAGGAGAATGCCGGTGTGAATCTGTCAGGTAAAGCCCGGCTCTCCTTACTGGGCGGGTGCAGGAAATGTGTCCTCGTGAAACCTTCAGAAACAGATTCGCCAGCGGAGGACCAGCGTCCTTGAAGACCCTCATCTTAACTCTTCTCTGTGTGCCAGACTTTATAGAGGGGCCGTAGTCACTGAACTGTGAAACTGCAATGCTTTGAGTATAACCGGAATTTGGGCAGGCAGGGGCTAAACAACATAGCAATTCATATGTGTCAATACTTGTAAAGCCCTAATCTTACTCCAAAGGGCCCCATCCTTATGAATTAATAATCATCTTCCACAGGACCCAGCTCTAGGGTTGTCAACTTGGGGGTTATGGATTTAGGGCTGCCCCAGCCTCCCACGCACAGAGTCTAAGATTCGTTTTCTCACTGGTGGCAGCAGCTGTGTGACTTGGGGAGGAACACAGGAGGCCTGTGCCCACGTGTGCTGTGTGCACAGAACCCAGCAGGTCTTGACCCAGCCTGGCCCCTGGAGCATGGGCTGAAGTCAGCGAAGCGTTCCTGTGCCAATGCCTCTGTGTGAAGAAGTAAGCAGAGGGCAGGGAGACCGGTTGTGTCAGCACCTTGGCGTGGCCTCTGCCTTCTTGCTCACAGGTGTGATTGTACAGCAACTGCTTTTTCTTAGTGTGGTCGCGTGAGAGCCGCTTCTGGTGTCCTCCCGGCTCAGCAAGTACCCAGCACACGCAGCCATGTGCGCAGGCTACTTCCTGTCCTCCCGGTGGCCCTGGGAGGTGGAAGAGGGGGCATGTGGTGCAGCCCTGGCAGCTCCGTCACAAGTAGGATTTCAGCCAACGTCTTCCCAAGGGAAAAATCCACCATGCTCACTCACCGAACTGAACGACTCCAAGTGCAACCTTTAGTGATGTTTTATACAAAGCATAGTATTGTTATTCCTCACTTAGGAAGTTCCTGTAATTCTTAAACATTTCAAGAACTTTATGGTTTGCTGCTTGTTATTTTGTTAGTTGTGTCCTGGATACAGTTTATATGTAGAGTGTAAACTCAATTGACACTTGAGTTTATTGCCGTGTGAACAAAGGGGTTAGGGTTGAAATGAGGGCTTGTTGGGTTTATTTATCTTTTGAGATCTGTATGCTGGGGAAGAGGGTGGGGACCCAGGGCATCTTTTCTTCTTTCTGATTCATTGACAGAGATTTAATCCACATCAGCTACAAGAATGATGTGTAATTGAGTTTTCTTGTTTTACAGGTGATGTAGGAAAAACATATTTTGACATATTTTTAAACATTTCTGACAGTGCAGGCTTTTTCTCTATTACTTTCTTAATTTCCAATTTATTTTGTTAAAACTGAGTATGTCTAAATAGTTTTGCTTCTAGGTAACCATCCTAATATTTGAAAGTTCACAAACTTATCTGTTTGTGCGGATTGATCCTGCTCAGGTCCAGTCTGATGGCCTCCGCTGGGAGGTGCAGTGTGTCCTGTAACCTGAGGGACAGGAAGTAGGAAGTGGCCCCGGCTGCCCTGAAGAACGCACCACCCTCTAGCTTTAACACAGTGTTACCCTCTTGAGCCTGCCTTGAGAGGCAAGCAAAGAAAGGCAGCCCCGTAAAATCTGGCTCTGGGTCCTCATCCCCCTTTCCCCACCAGTTCTGGCACTGGGAGATTTCAGCTCCATCGCAGAGTCAAAATGACCACGGAAGGTCAAAGTATTGAATCAGTTCAGGACGTCAAGGCACTCGAGACAGCACAACCAGAGACACACAAGAAAGAGGGCCTCAGAGCTGCTCCAGACAGCAGCAGGAACAGTGGGAAGAGTGTGTTTGAAACGGGGAGGAATTCTGAGGGGGATCCACGGCACTGTGTCTCTTACTGTAATCATATAAAAGATTTTAAATATTAACTCTGATGATCACACCTCGCTCTGTATAATATTAAATATGGCAGACTTTGGACTCCACCCTTGAGGGACTTGATCAAGGAGGGTCTCTGGCTGTGTCTAAATGTCTCCTTGAAGTCTCACATGGTCACCGGTGGGGCTTCCCCAGAGGTGGCTGAATCCAGAGCGTGTGATGCTGGGATTGAGTCATGTGAGGTGCAGTGCTGGATTCGAGGGCCCCAGCATTTGGGTCTGAGCGCTGTTGTGCTAAGTAGCCTGGATAAGTCATAAAGCATAGAAAGGCCATGGCCGACCCTTGTTGCTTGGCTAGCTTTGGTCCGCCAGGATTGTCTGCCACTCCACCCTGCCTTGAGACCCGTGGCTTATGGACGGAAACCTGTACAAATTGTAAACCACATAAACCATTCCTTGTTAAACTTGGGTTGTCAGGAATTTTGCCCCAAGAACAAGAGAAGTGAGTAAGATAGAGGTAGGCTGGCTCTGTGTGGCCTCTCAGAAGACTGCGTCTCTGCGGTGAGGCAGCATCTAGAGTGTGGAACTCTGTCTGACAGGATTTTTCATTTTGCAAACATTCCTAAATATTATATTTTCAAATAGATAAGGAATTACCGAGTACCTTTCTGTGGTGCTGGTCATCAGGGGCTGAGGAGGATTGAGATATATTTCTAATTGTCCCATAGCTGTAAGTGAGGTGGGTAGACAGGCATGGAAAAACATGCTTCCATGTAGGAATGTTCTAGAAAGGGGCAGCAGGGCAAGAGTCAAGCAGGAAAACCTAAGATAGCAAAGGAACAGGCACTGGGAACCACTCTTCTTACTTTTTCTTATGGGGTGCACAGGACTAATGAGGTATTTAATGAACTCCACATGTCAGACTCAGAGTCCTCTGGAACTTGGACTCCCGGATTAGAGAGGCCAGGGCAGACGGAATCACCACTGTCTCCGGAAGTATCACTCTCAACGTCAACAGCCACATGACTCAAGATCAAACCATCCTCTCACCAAACGTGCTGATGTAACCGTCCTCAGGCTGAGATTTTGCCTAAATCAGGAAGTGAGATGTTATTTAAAAAGTATTATTTAAAAAAGAGCGATGAAAACAGACGCCAGAGCAAAAGATAGGCAGGAGAGAGACAAAACGTCATCACACTGGGAGCCTGGATTCATACATAGTGACCTGAAGGTGGTGTCAGTGGAGCTTCCGTCTGAGCACAGTTGTGAATCAGCATGTGATGGCTGATGGGACGGCTGTGCCTGAGGAAAAAATTGGCAGGATCTGCTGACATTACAACAGAGGCTTGTCCAGAGTTGCTCCTATTATTCATTTTAATTTTTGTTTGTTTGTTTTTTGAGACAGGGTCTTGCTTTGTAGTTCAGGCTGACTCCAAACTCACTGTGTAGCCCAGGCAAACCTTGAACTCACAGCAATCTGCCTGCCTCTGCCTCCAGGGTGCTGGGATTATAGACATGAGTGCTGGCTCATTTTAATTTTTATGAGAGAGCTGTAATAAGAGACCATATATTAGGAGAATAAATTTTTTATTTTACAGTTTTTTTGGAAATAAGATATACACACTGAAGTGCTTACTATAGTTAACCAAAGGAAGAGGAGGAGGAGGAGAAGGAAAAGGAATTTAGGAGCTTATGTATTCCCTGGATCACAGTTATGATCTTTATGAACATTTTCTGTGATCTTTGTCTTCAGGTACAGGAAGAAGAGCTCAACTCAGAGGCAAAGGAAGGATGAAATAGTGGAAAGTTTATCATGAGAATCAAGAGAAAGCTCAGCAAAATTGGCTTTGGGTCACGGAGCTGAATTCTGCCAAGACAGCTAGAAAAGGGTAGTGAATTTGAAGTCCTAGTCAGCCTTGGCAAACCTACATCTTGTAGGACAGTAAATGTGAAAATTAAATCTTAAATGCTAAGAAGATAAACATTCTGCAACAATTCCGTAGACAGATGTGTGAAAATCTAGTACAGAACGCTGGAAACACTAGCAAAATAGATCTGAGAATGTTAAATAAATCCTCTGGAGCTAAAAAATGCCAAGAAAAATACACTCCAGAGAGGGAAGAGTTGGGCTCTCTTGGGAGTTAACTGAAAACTCCTGGTTTGTCCTTCACGCAGGGTACGCGCAGGCTGGGAGGAAAGGGAAGCCCAGGGGCAGCCTGAGGGCTTGGGAAGCCGCTGTGACCATGTGGGTGACGCAGGAATCGAACTGCACCCCTCATCAGAGGACTACCTTGGGGCTGCGTGCTTGGCTTGATCTGGACTTTCAGACTGATTGGAGAAAAAAAAAACACTGGCAAAAACTCCAACCACCTGCCTACATCAAAACATATTTGGGGCCAAAATCCAAAAATTAAACTAAAATTCAGTTTACAGTTGTCTTGTGGCAGTTGTGTCCTGGGTTAAAAACATATTTTTAAGAAGACATGTTAGCCTCTGGCCTCCAGATAGTGTACTGTTGTACACATAAGATTCTGAAGAGTATGGTTCTTAATAATAATCATACGGCGGAGGAAGAAACGAACTGTCATGAGTCAGAAGCCCTGGGAGCATCAGGCTGGTAGAAGCACCAGGGTTTGAGAGTATTAGATATAGCCTAAGCGTGTTCCCTCGGCTGACCAGATCATGGGAACTGAAACACCATGATGACGAGAACTGAATATAACAAAGCAAGTTAAAAGAAGAGCAAAAGACTAGAGACAAAATCCATTCGATGTAGTCAGACTCTGCTAGTTTGTACTTTATCATCTCTTTCTATCTGTACCCGTTTTAAGAGCCCAAAGAAAGCGAATGGGTAACATTCTCCAGTCCACAGTGCAGAACTGAGGTGCAAAGCCATGGTAGGGGAGCTGCTCCTCATGCAGGAAGGCCACGGATTTGATGGAAGAAAGCGCCCACAGTACACAATTTAAATATAAACAGCATTCTTCCCTCGAGGATAGTGCACTGGGGCGTGTTTGAAATCTTCTCAGGGGCTGCACTACTCAGCGCAAAGAAGGAGACATTTGGAGCCTTTGGTAGGAGAAGAGACACGCCCGGAGACTATAACGCTAACTTACACAAGTCAGACACAGAGAGTTAAATATTGCGTGGCTTCTCTTATACGAAACACTCAAAATATAAACAATAAAGAGCAAAAGGAAATATAGATGTTTTGAAACAAGGAGGTATTGTGGAAATGGGAAGGGGTTTGGAGGGTAGGGAAAGAAAAAGGGTGCGGAGGGGAAGAAAAAACAAAAATTACTATCCTGGATCCACTAAAACTTTTAAAATGGCATTACAATTCTAGATCCCTAATTTCACTTTCCTCCTGCAATTTTAAGTATGTATGTGAACTTTACATAACGTGAAGCTCTGGTCGCATTTGTCTTATTTATTTGCTTTTTGGTGACTATGAATGCAAAAGAAACTAAACCTTTTGATAGTTACGGTGTTTCTCTAAGACCTTGGCTTAAATAGAAGCTATGTTTTGCCAAGAACAAATGGATAAACACCAAAATATCCAGATTTTATTCAAGATTTTTTGAAGCAAGAATTGATCGAGGGGATATACTTTGGCCAAATAATTTTTAATACTTTTTAATTTTATCATCCCAAATCAAAGAATGCCAAACTGCAAACTCTCTGTTTGGATGACAATCTGGATGTTAAATATAGCATGAGTTCTTCACCTCTTATAAAACTCATTTTTTAGAAGCTAGTCTTTTCTTTCTAAAAACAACTTGTGATTTATTCCCATAAAGTGATGTTCTTTGCTTCATCCTTACTATTTTATATGCTGTTTTTCTTTTTCTTTTGGTTAAAAAGGTCATTTTGAAAACCCTTTCTCTTTTATTTTTATCACAGTTTTAAAAGGTATCTCTCGTTTGCTGATACATCTGCTTCAGTTGTCTTGGATTTCTCTAAGAATATGTCAGCAGGTAGGTTGGTCATAAACAACAGAAGTTTAGCTTTCAGAGTTCTGCAGAATGCAAAGCCCAAGAGCCAGGCACGAGGCTAGTGCCCAGGTGCCCCGTTTGCCAGCATCCTCCTGCAGTGGAAGGGATAGGCAACTAACTCTATGCCATCTCTCTCTTTTTTTTTTTTGTGGTATTGGGGATTGAACTCAGGACCTTGTGCTTCCAAAGTAGACATGGTGCCACCAAGCTAAATCCCTGGCCCAATTTGCAACCTCTATTGTAAGGGCAATATTTTTTTAATTGAATTCTTTATTGGTACAATTTATATACCTCTCACAATCACGTATAACATTGGGGAATTTGTACCAGTATATGACATGAGTTAATTCTCATTTTTATCCACATCCCTACCCACCCACACCTCCCCACCCCTTTTAAACATGCTCTTTTATTTTCTTTCTGTATCATATTTATTCCTGCCCCTTATTACATTCCCACACAACATTTCCTATGGAAATTTCCCACTCTATAAAAGCTGTCATACTTTCTAGAGCTCAATTGCATCTACAGGTGTTCATGTCAAAGAGAAGATCTGGAATTTGCCTATCTTCGATCTATTGATTTCACTTATTAGTGTATCCTCCAGGTGTCTCATTTGCACCTAATGTAAAGGCAATATTGCTTTTCTCAGAACATCTCCCAAAGACACTGTCTCCTAGTACTATCATATTATAATTAGGTTTCCCCCCAGGAATTTCGGGAAGAGGCAGAAATCAGATATTTTGTCTTTGGCTATCCCAAAACTCATGTCCTTCTTGCATATAAGAGACATTCATCCCACCTCAGTAGCCCCAATAGTCTTCACTTCATTCTAGTATCAACATTAAAATTTAATACTAAAACCGTTTCTAAATGAGACATGGGTGAGGACCAAGAAGCAGTTCACCCTGAATCAGATTGTTCTCTAGCTCTGAGCCTGTGAACTCACATAAGTTATGTGCTTCTAAATTTAATGGTGGGTGAAACCCTGGAAACCCGTTCCCCAGCATAGTGTTGGAAAATTCACAGGAAACGTGTTCCATTCTGTGGAGAGAAGTAGGAAGGAAGAGAGGGTGGCAGGTTCCAACCACAAAACCCAGAAGGGTGAGCACAGGGGATGCTGGGCAAGGATAACGCTCATGACTCAGTGCGCCGGCCTCTGGATTTGCGGGCTGAGGGGCGGCCCCAGGGGCCCCATGCGGCCTCGCCCCAGGCTCTGGCCTTTGACACTCTTTACAGTCCCCAAGGACATCCCCTGGTGAACCCGCGAAACGCGTCTATTGGTCCGTGGGGAGCCGTGGCTGCCTCTGATAGTCATACCCGCCTGCCTATCAGCCAGCGCCCATCTCCAGCGGCCTTCTGTCCATCATAATTGTTACGGCTACTCCCAACCCCTCTTCTATATTTGTTTTACACTTGCTAATTATCTGGATTCTCCGACTGCAAGTGCTGTCTACAGCTGTGTGTAACGAGGCTGGATCTGCCTGCAGGACACACTGGCAGGAAAAGTGGGCACTCTGATGTCACTAGCAGATCTGTTATTTGGTTAATTCACTCAGTGATAGAGTCCCCGCTTTTGCATTAAATGGTAAATGATTAAACATATAAAAATGTCTGCCGGAGACGCCAGTGGAGAAGAGCAAGACCTGTTCCTCCCTGTTCCTGCGCCCTAGCTAAGCACAACTGTGAATCCAGGAATAAGGAAAGTCGGCCAACCCCTGGCAGTGGCAGGAGGAAGGCAAACGGCGCTGGGTCCTCACCTGGACTGGACATGACGGCAGCCCCTGTGTTCCTCAGCCAAAAGACCTCAGGTCCTGTGTTCCTCAGCCCCCAACTTAGCAGGGGAACGTGGCCCAGGGCAGCCCAGTCACCTCTCTGCGTGCACAGGGGTCTTGAAGACAAGACCAGGTGAGCAACGGAGGCCTTCTCATCCCTCCTTAGAGGCCCGGGAGAGGGATATCCTGTCCTTAGAAGCCCAAGACCCTTTTCTCCCACCCAGGACACAGGGCAGGATCTGACGGGAGGGACCCCGCCTTACAGGCTCCTGCCCGGGCATCGCAGGGAAGCTCTCTGGCCCTGTGGTCCCCTCTCCACCAGGAGACATAGGAGCAAGCAGCACCCAGCCAGGATAGAGGGCTTTTCTCAGAAAGTCTCCCTGACTAGCACAGAGAATCACTCTGAGGGCGATTCCTTGGTTATATAACCAGAGGACCCCTCTTTCCACTTTGGAGACTCCGGAGGACCCAGCCTGGAGCCTTTATTCATCCGTCAGCCCTGTAAGAGCAGATAAAGTAGAGCAAAGCAGTATGGAGGGGACACTGTCAGGGGACCAGAGTCCGCAGAGCAGACGAGGACTAGAGTGCTAAATGTGAACGGGCAGTCGGTCGGCTAGGTCTGAAGTTTTAAAGAGAGTCCAGCATCTCGTAGCAACGTGGACAAGTGTCCATCATTCAGTTGAAAGCTGCCATCATGTCAAGAAGCAAGAAAACTATAACTGAACGAGCAAAGACAATCGACAAACACAAAGGACAAGATGAATCAGACACTGAAGTTATCTGGCAAAGACTTGAAAGCATCTGTCAGAAAAGCACTCCAACAATCAGTCAAACATTCTTTTCAGAAAATGATTTAAAAAGTGGTAAATAAGAAAATAAATGAGAACTATAAAAAAGAACAAAAGGGAAATTGTAGAAATAAAATATTAGAAATTAAAAACATGCCTAAGAGAGGCTCAATCACGAAGTGGCGACAATAGAAGATAAAATAAATGGAAAAAATTAAACTGAGCATCAGGGATCTTTGGGGCAGCAACTGAAGTTTCAGCATCAGTAGAATAAAAAGTCCCAGATGAAGAAGACAGATACAGAGACACTGGAAGTATCGGAGGAAATTACACTCCGAATAAATTTGAGGTTAAGAACTACTCATATTTACTAAAACATAGAGGTTGAGGAGATTGGGAGACTTGCAAACACAAATAGAATGAATCTGAAAAAATTGCCCAGTGTTTCTATAAATAGAAATCCATTTATGACTAAGATGAAGAGCTGAAGAATGGAAAAGTAGCCCGAGAGGAACTGCAGTCTTCTCAGCGCTACACTAATTCGGATATGGGTCGGTCTATCCTCACAGCCCTGAGGACAAGACTGGCGAAGTACAACACTATTTTAAGTGCTGAAAAAAAATCCTTACTATGTTGAATTTTATAGTTTATGAAACTGTATTTCAGACATCAACAAAAAGTAAAGTGATTGTTGGCTGAAGAAAAATTAAAGTAATTTTTGATAGACAGATCCTTAATGACTGACCAATGTAAGTTCTTTTGACTTGAAACATGAAAATAAAAAAGAAGTAAGAACTTCATCAAGAGGAAGATAAACAGAACAGGAAAAATGGGTACATACGTCTGGTTGTGCTATTTTTCTGCATTTCATAAATCACATTTGATGACTGAGATAAAACTTATAACAGCTGATATTTAAGACAAGGATATTTCAAAGCAGGGAAGGTGGAAGGAGCTACTGGCGGTGAGAGTCCCTAGTTCTCTTAAGATGGTCAGATGTCAGAGCTACTAGACTTTGATTTTATTTTTTATTAATATCCTAAGCAACTGTGAAAACTATACAAAGAAACACTCCAGAATATGATTAAATCTAGATGGGAGCTACATAATGATAAAAGAATCTAACTACCAAGAAGGAACACTGATTCTAAATTTGTACACACCAAACTTCAGAGTTTCAAAATACATGTAATAAAGCCAGAGTTGAAATAAGAATGAGACAAATCAACAGTTGTTGTTGGAGTTCCAACATTCCTCGCTCAGAAATGGATAAGTTGGCACTTAACAGCAGTTGAGTGAAATGTGTAGAATAATGTGGCCAAGAATAGAAGAATATTTTTCTGAAAGAGCCCATAACAGTTCATTAAGTTAGCCCATATCTTGGACCATAAAGCAAACGTTGAAAATCTGAATTATTTAAAATTATATGAAATATGTTCTTTGAACAAGATAGACTAAAATTATAACTTGATCACACATGGACAAGAGGAAAATCCGTAAATGGGTGAAAACTAAACAGCAAAATTCTAATTAATCCACAGATCAAAGAGGAAGTTTTAAGGGAAATTAAAAAAATGCAGAGAACAGAATGATTGATAAAATCTGACATATCAAAAAGTATGGCCTATTACTGAGACTGAGTTGAGAGGGAAATTTATAGTAGTCAGTGCTTAGAGTATTAAAAATGAAGAATCTTAAATCAATCACCTTATAACTCAAGATACCAAAAAGGGAAAAGCAAAACAGACAAAAGACAACCAGAAGAATGAAGATAAGGATGAGAAGAGAAAGTGATATAGGTGATACAAGAAACCATGACATATCTTGCTTTAAAAACTAAGAAAATTGAAAGACTTCTAGCAGCAGTGAGTTGCAACATGAGAAAGAGGAGTGAAGAAGTAATTGATGTCAGCAGTAGGGCGGGAGCTCTTAGTACAATTTCTGTGCCATTGAAGAGGTAAGGAGAGAGAGAGCAGTAACCACTGTACCCCAGCAGACTGGACATCTCAAAACCACTATTATAAAGAGGTACCACAGCTGTGTAATCCTGTGGCTCTCAGAAGAATTGGCTTTGAAGCTTAAAGTTTCTGAAAAAGAAGTCTTTGGACCCAGAAAATTATAAGCATTTAAAGAATAATTACCAATTTTATAAATTCTTTCCCAGAAATAGAAGAAGCATTCACAAGTAATTTATATAGCTATTAACAAGACGCAGACAGTATCCTCCTCCCACCACACATAAGAAAGTCCACACCAATATTTTTCATGGAATTGGGCACATAAAGCCTCATAGCAGCAAACTGAATTTGATAATGTGTAAAGACAATTACACACTATGACAAAATGGGTTTATTTCCAGCAGGAAAAGTATGTTCAGCATTCAAAATTCAGTCAGCATAGCTTACCATGTCAACAAGCAGAGGAAAAACATGATTTTACAAAATGATACAGAATAAACCTTTGAAAAAGTCCAGTATGATAATAGCTTTCAGCAAATTAGAAATGGAGGGAACTACCTCAACTTGATCAGAGCATCTACCTAACGCCAGCAGCTAATATCATTCCTGCTGATGGAAAAAAATGTTTTCTTTTTAAGTCTGGAATTAGATAAGAACTTGCTCTCAAATCTCACTGAAACAAGACTAAAGTTTTAGTAGTAAGGCAATGCAGAAGACAAAGATAAGTAACAAAAGGCATATTGGGTAGAACAGAAAGGAGAAACATAAACTTGTCTCTATTTGTAGGTAAGAAGGTTATCTATAAAAATACCAAGCAATCTACTGAAATATCAGAGAAATAATAAATGTTCAACATGATTGCAAGATGTGAGTTCAACATACACACAAAATCAATCACAACTTTGTCTTCTAACAATGAACAAATGGAAATGAAAATTTCAAACACAATGTCATTTACAATTTCTCCGATGAAAATGAAGAAATTTCTAGCTACACATTTGTCAAAAACATACAATGAAAATTACAAAATATTGAAGAAAGAGATCAAAGAAGACCCAAATAAATGAAAAGATGTACCATGTTCATGGACTAGAAGACTCACAATAGTAAAGATGTAAATTTCCTCCAATGTGACCTATAGATTAAAATCCCTGTCAATATTCCAGTAAGGTCTTTTGTAGGCATAGACAAGATTACCCTAAAATTTATATAGAACTACAGTGTATAGAGAAGTACAGTAAGTATATAGAGTATATAGAGTATATAGAGAAGTATATGGTCAAGAAGAAAATAAAGAAGGAGGAATAAGAAAGTCTGTTAGTAATTCTTGCTATATAACCACAGTAGTGAAGAGAATTTTACAGTGCTGAAAGGACAGATAAATAGATGACTTGAATAGAATTCAGGTATCAAAAATAGACCCACAAATATGCTTAAGTGATTTTTAGCAAAGGAGCAAAACTGATTTATTGTCCAGTGGCAAAGTCAACAAGCTCTGATGTAAACTTCATACCATTTTAAAAACAAAACAATAATTTTATTGATCTTAATCTTTAATGATCTTAACTTTAAATAATAAAATTAGGCTATTTCTGGGAAAAATCATGGGGATTTATGGCCGGGCTGAATTCTTAGGCTTAATACCAAAAGCATGATCCATAAAAGTGAAACTGTATACCTTGGTCCTCATCAGAACCTAAAAGTTTTGCTTTGTAGAAGCTCATAGATAGAGATAGAGGATCCAACCTAGAAACCGGAAGAAAATATTTACTGATAAGATGTTTACCATAGAACTAGTACCTAGAATTTGAAGAGAATTCTGAAAACTCAATGGTAAAATATCAAATAATTTAATCAGGAATGAGCAAAAGACATGATGAGCAAAGAGAGCAACTAAACACACTGAACATCATTGTTTATTCAGGATATGCAAATTAAAACCACAGTGGAATATTTGTGCACATCTACTATAATAATTAAAATTATAAAGTGGCGATTGTCTCAAATTTTGGTAAAGACAAAACAACTGGTGATAATGTATAATTATACTGCCACCCAGTCTATCTTATAGGGGAAAAGTTTACATTCTTAAAAACTAAAATATTTAAATACCATGTAAACATCAACCGGTTTCACTCTTGTGTGTTTGTACCAGAGTAAAAAAACCCTTGTATTTATGTAGAAAACCCACATACCAATGTTAGTAGCACATTAATTCTTAATATCCCCAATCTGGATACAACCTAGACTCCTTTAACGGGTGAACTGTGAATCTGTATCATGGAATGCTGTCCTGTAACACAAAGGAATAAACTGTTGATGAAGCTTTTTTTTTTTTTTTGAGACAGGGTCTTGCTTTGTAGTTCAGGCTGGCTCTGAGCTCACTGTGTCACCCAGGCAAGCCTCAAACTCAGCAATCCTCCTGCCTCTGCCTCCCGAGTGCTGGGATGACAGGCGTGAGCCACCACGCCCAGCATTGCTGGGTACGGTACTGATTGCTGGTGGGCGTGAGTTACCATGCCCAATATCATATCATTGTATGTAGTTACCGGAATCGAATCAGGGACCTTGAACTTGCTAGGCAGACGGCAGAACCACTGAGCTAAATCTCCAGCCTCCTGTTGATGAAACTCTGATGGACCTCCAGGAATTGTGCCGAGTTCAAAACAAAACGAAACAAAAGCCCAGCTCAAGGGTTACATACTGAATGATTCTATTTATACAAGGTTTTGAAATGACTATCTATTCTTTCGTGTTTTAAAAGTAGTAGCAATATATCTTAAAATACTGTGAGAAATGAGTAGGTGGAATGATTTGGAGCCCAGCTTGCTGGAGGTGCCTCCTAGTTTGTAGGACTCATTAGCTCTGGGACTTTGGGTGAGCTACAGAATCGACCCCAATTTCCTGCCCTGGAACATGGTATTGACATGTAGAATTTGTAGAAAGGCCGAGTGAGTTCCTGTATCTAAAATGCTTAGCATGGCGGCTGGCACTGAATACACACTAGGCGCCTCCATGGAGATTTGGATCACCCATGACTTAATTGGCTAGTACCTGTGCTTGGTCTTAAATACTTTATAAAGCTATGTTTTCTTCTGGAGTAACTTCATTCCAGTTGGTGCATCATCCAGCCTTTTGGAACTATGAGAGGTAGAAGAGGGTCCTGGGTGGTGGACCCCAGAAGTTGTGTGCTGGGCTGTCACTGGGTTGAGTTTCAATCTTCAGATAATGGGGAGGTGATATCTCCTCTCATGGAAATTCTCTCCCAGCTCCCTGAGCACTGCCTCACTGTTACACACAAGGCAGGAGGATATCAAGTTCAAACTAACCTAGGCCACATACGAGTTCAAGGCCAGCCTGAATTACACAGTGAAACCTATCTCAAAATACCAATTAACCAACCAAACAACCAACAAACCAATCCTATATTGATATTTCTTTTCTCCGCTCCTTTCTTCTTCCACTGCACGCCGCTGGGTGTTAAAACCCCAGGCTCCTGCCTGAATCTCATGTAAGTGTTAGGACTCTCTCACTGAGTCCCATTTTATAGTTGGGTAAGTTTCCCTCTGTCCATCTTTATGGGACTTAGGGTGAAGGTACTGTTTTTGCCCATGGCCACAAGCTCCCTCTGAGTACTTCTGGGACCTTCAGGGCGAATTTCTGGGACTGGGAAATTCCAGAGCCATAAAGGTAGATCCAGAGCAGGTCAGCAGACTGAAACATGGGAAGTAGCTCTCTCCTACTTGAAGAGAACTTCTGTGGAAAGATGAATATATATATTTTCTCTCTCTCTCTTTCTGTACTGGAGATTGAATCCAGGATGCCTTCACAGACCTTAAATTTTATTTTACTCTTTGCTTTTTAGATAAACTATCCCCCAAGCTGCTTGAATTTGTGATCTTCCCGTCTCAGCCTCCCAGAGTGCTGGGTGAGCACATCTCTGAGTTCAGTGTGTTACGCTGCGCAGAAGAGGACAGCGAGGGTGAGAGCTCAGAGGCTCTGGGCAGCGGGGTGGGGTCAGAGTCGGGGTTCAAGCCTGTGTGGGTTTTACAGCGCTACCCCTGTCCCTACATAGGGCCCCCAACAGGTCCCCGAGGCTGGAGGGTTTCAGAGGGAGCCTGCCGCCCTGCCCCCCTGTGGAGGGGAGCGCGGGGACACCAGGTGTCAGCTCGGGAGGGGGGCGGGGCCGGCGGCCAGGGCCAGTGGGCAGATGTCCACAGCGCGTGCTTGCGGTGTCCCCTGGCCCCTTCTCTCCAGCAAGGGTGAGATTTGAACACCTGAGAGTCCATTGGTTCCCGGAGGCCCAGCTGTGTCTTCCCTGGGCCGAAGACAGCCTCACCCTTCTTCCCATGGCTGTACTGATTCAGTGACCTCACCTCCCCGCAGACTTCTATCAGCTGGCATCCCCACTGTCAGGGCTGTGGTGTCTTCATTTCTAAGCCAGCTTTAGCCCAGCTCTTCCATTCTCCAGCCTGGTGGTGTTTCTCTCTGTAAGAGAGAGATAGAGAGAGAGAGAGAAAGAGAGAGAGAGAGAGAGAGAGAGGGAGACAGAGAGACAGAGAGACAAAGGAGAGAGACACTGAGAGAGACAGTGAGAGAGATAGAGAGAGATGGACAGAGAGAGACAGAGACAGAGACAGAGAGAAGAGATAAAGAGACAGTGAGAGAGACAAAGAGACAGTGAGCAAGAGAAACACAGAGAGATAGTGAGAGAGAGAGACAGAGACAGTGAGCAAGAGAAAGAGAGACAGAAAGAGACAGCAAGAGAGACAGAGAGATAGTGAGAGACACAGACAGAGAGACACAGAGAAAGACAGACATAGAGAGAGACAGAGAGATAGCGAGAGACAGAGAGAGAGACAGAGGGACAGACAGAGAGACAGAGAAAGACACAGAGACAGATAGATGAGAGAGAGAGACAGAGACAGAGACATAGAGACAGAGAGAGAGAGAGAGAGAGAGAGAGAGAGAGAGAGAGAGAGAGGGAGAGAGAGAGAGGGAGAGAGAGGGAGAGAGGGAGAGGGAGGGAGGGAGGAGGCAGAGACCTTCCCGAAGGGAGCGTTGTGTATGGTGGAAAGCGCCCTCCGCCTGGGCTGGCTGGGAAAAGCCAGGCGCTGCTCATCTTCTCTGCGGAACGCGGAAGCTCCTTATGTTCAGAATGAAACTGGACGCTGAGCTGCGAGCGGGCACAGAGGCGTGGACGGGCTCGGGAGCTGCCCCGTAGGAAGGGCTTCTGGAGCGGGAGAGCTTGCCGGGCAGAGGGTGCCGAGCGGCCTGCACAGTCCCTTGCTGGGGCGTCCTCTGCAGAGAAGGTTATTTTTGACGCCAATGGTTTAAAGCGCAATCGTGCAGAGTGAGGCTGACACCTTTGAGATTTCGCAAGAGCGCCTGTTCTCGTGTTCTCTTTGCTTCTCATGAGCCACTTTATGTGCCTTCCTGGGGTTCAGCCCAGACGGCCAAGGGAACCCACTGCCCGAGTGGGATGTGCGTATCTTTGAATTTATTTTTCCTTTTTGCGTTGAGCTGCTGTCAACTCAGGCTTTGCAAAGCCGAAACTGCAGCTCCTCTGGACGAGGGGAGGAGGGCAGGAACACTTTCTCCTCTAGCTGTGCGGGTCTCCTCGGTCTGCGCGTATGTTTTACAACCCTTGTTTCCCTTGCAGTGTCTCCGGGGCAGACCAGGGCCTTCTCATGCTGTCGGTTTCTGGGGAGCAGGAGGCAGAGGAGGGAGCCCTGGCCGCCCCTCCTGCCTGTCTCTGAGCTGCTCTCCCCATCCAGCCTGGCGGTGCAAACATAACCTTCACCGGAACGTCCGGTCTCGTCGTTCGTCCCAGGACACGGATCTAATCCTCAGCGGGACCCGAGCCCACCGCGCGTCCGGTCACGGGGCACAGTCTTCTCCCCTGAGCATCACTGTAAGATTAAGTGCTGCGCACAGGATGCGTTGACTTCCGGGAATGAAAGGCCAGAAACACCTGCGGGTGCTCTCCTGCCCGCTGCGGCTGCCCGGGCTCCCGCGAGTCCTGACTCTGTTGCCGCGGAGGCCTCCGGACCTGGGACTCGGCCTGCAGGTCTCGCAGTCAGCCGGGCAGCTTCCCGCCGCTGCAAACACGGTCCCCGTCCAGACCTAGTGTCCTACCCCGGGCGAGATGTGTTTTTAAAATGCATTTGACACTTAGCTCCGAGCGGGAATCGCAGTGCCCGCCTCATTATTATGGCCCTTCTTGAGCCCGATCTCGGCTCTGCCTGGCTGACTCCTCTTCTGTGAGCAGGTGTGCAAGCCTGTGTCACACACCGGCCCCGCCCGCGCTCAGGGGGCGCAGCGGAGCAGGATTGGAGGGCGGAAGGCGTTGACCCCTTTGCCATCTACATTTAGCAGCCCTGGGCTCTTCTGTCCACAAAGACAGCTGTGTTTGTTGTGTGCCTGCTGCCTCCGCTCTCTTCCTTCCAAAGCAGCTGGGGGCTCTGAGCGGCCAGCGGGGCGCAGTCTGCCTGTGCTTCGCTGTGTTTCCTTCCTGTGAGCAGCTTGGGAGCATCTTCCTGGAACGAGAGGGGTTTCAATGGGATGGATTTGGAACCAAGCACGATTCCAAACAGGTTAGAGGTCTGCAGCGTGCCCACTGCCTGAGAAACCTTGGGATCCACCATGACCCCGCGGCGAGCACCGGCTGAGCCTCTGCGGGCTCGTATCCGTGTGGAATCCCTCATCTCAGCCTGAGCGCTGAAGAGCTCGGCCGGCCCTGGCTCCTCTGTTTAGAGATCACACTGGCGCCTTTGATAGCAGACGCTTCCCAGTCAGTTCTACTTCTTTCCCAGGAGCGCAGCGTGAGATAATGAAAGGGACAGCTGTACAGTGTATGCTAGTGGGGTCAAAGTTAGCTTTTTCTGCATTATTTCATGTAACGGCCATCGAGGAGACACTCGGGAAGGTCAGATGAGCTTCGCGACGAAGGGCGGAGTCCTGGATCTCAGGAGCCGGATGGTCCAGCGCCCTCACCTCCAGGAGCACTTGGAGGACTCCAGCGGAGCAGGCCCCTGTCCGGGGACGTGTGGCTAAGAGGGAAGTTCAGTCAGAGCTGCACCTTTGCAGCTGTCCTACGTAGGATGCTCGCCTTGAGGACGTGATTTGAGCTTATGTTCCATGGGAGCCGGAGGAAAGGAGACAGGGAGAACAGGACTTCACGCCCTCCGCTCTTCTCTCCTCCCTTTCGGAATGAATTCCTTGGACCAAGGGAGCCTGCGAGTTCAGCTGCCAGGGCCTGACGGGGAAACTTGCTGTGTTTATTTTCTCATATGTTCTTCCGTGACCTCGCATATCAGGGTTTCTGGGAAGCAGAAAGCTGGGGCATCTGCTCAAGAGAGCCCTGGCCCATGTCAAGGGGCCGAGTCCGAAGCTCAGGCCTCGCACTAATTATAGAGGGACGAGGCTTCCTGCCCCAGCTGCAGGCTTCCAGGCCTTCCTTTTCTCAAGAGAACAGAACTTGATGACCAAGCAGGCTTCACCCTGCCCCGCGCTCTGCTCCAAGCAGATTTGGAGAGGCATATTTTCTTCTAAAAGTTTTCTTTTCATGAGTATTTATGAAACCAGTATAATGCTTGAAGCATGCACGTCCATCTGGCTTATTGGATTTGTGTAAATGAATAACTGTCTCAAATCATGACATCTTATAGGGTAATTCTAATGATCTTATTTGCTCTCCATGGCAACCTGGCAAAGAAAGTGAAAGTGGCCCTGCCTGGCCGAGGAGCATTCCCAGCACAGAGACACGACTCAGTCGGTGACCAGAGGCCCAAGGGAGCTGGCTGGTGTCATCCTGCTCTGGCACCCGGTGTCCCAGCTGCCCCTTCCTGCAGACCCACAGGAGGAGATAGATCAGAGGCCCCTGACGAGGCTGGTCTGCTAATAGGACTGTTCTTGGACTTACTTCTGCTGCCTGATGTACCAAACACAGGCCCATAGTCACACCTACTTCATTAACATTTAACTTTGATTTTTGTTGTTTTTTCCTTTTTTTTTTTAGACGAGGAAAAAGAATTAGCTGAAATAAACTGAAGGCAAACTACAGAATAACTCATGTATTCATGTATGTATGATGCAGGCGCTCATTTGTGCAAATCTGAATGCAGACGCATGCAGTTAGGATGCGGTTGTATGTGTTTGCATTTGCACTCATGTCTATGTATGTTAGGCATGCAATTTGATGTGTGTGTGTTAGTGTGGATGTACACAGGAGTGTGAGCACACGGACTTACGGACGCAGGAGGGAAAGGACTCGCTCTTGTCCCTCTCTGGGTCCTGGCTGTCCCCGGGTGTCCGCCGAGGAGTGGTTCTGGGAGGACTGCGATGGTTCCCACGGGACAGCGGGTTTTTCTGAGGTGGTGCGTCCCTCCTCCGATTTCCTGGTTTCTCCTCTGACTTGCTGGAAGCCGGATCCTTGTGCCTACCAGATGCTCAGCCCTCAAAGCCTGCAGGCTGCCAGGCCCCCCAGCGCCAGCTTCTCTTGCATCAGGGACAGGCCCTGGGAGCTCCTTCTGCCCACGAAGACTCATGACAGACACATACAGCCCTCTGTCAGGATTTTTTTTTTTTTCTTTGAGACAGGGTCTCTCTTTGTAGTTCAGGCTGGCCCTGAGCTCACTATGTAGCCCAGGCAAGCCTCGAACTCATAGCAATCCTCCTGCCTCTGCCTCCCGAGTGCTGGGATGATAGGCGTGAACCACCACACCCGGCATTGTGGTGTGTGGTACTGATTGCTGGTGGGTGTGAGTCACCACGCCTGGTATTGTTGTATGTGGTTACTGGGGATCGAACCATGGACCTTGCGCTTGCCAGGCAGGTGCCGGAACCATTGAGCTAATCTCCGGCCCAGTCAGGATTTTGATAGAGAAACTTTCACTTCGTTGGAAAATCTCCGTGAGCCCTTGATTACTGGCGAGTATTTTTGCACTGTAGTTCCCACCAGCCGTGCAGCGCCCTCGGAACAGCCGCCCTCCAGGTGCCAGAGACGGCGGAGGCTTCCGTCTGCCCAGCTGTGGGCGGCAGCCGCCCAGGCCCAGGCCTGCCGGGGGGACTCTGAGAAGTCTGGGCTGCCCCTGGGCAGCAGGTCCGACCACCTCTAAGACGTGCATCCCGCCCGGGTGGTCTCAGGGAGCGAGCGGGGTGGAGGGCTCCGGGCTGGGCGCAGCGGCTGCGGCGCATTGAACTCGGGGCAGCAGGAGTCGGAGAGTCTCAGGAGGGCGCAGCGTCCCGGCGTTTGCGGTGCTCACGCTCTGCGTCTAACCACGTGTAATTCCTCTTCCCGGAGAGGGCGGGGAGGAGACACTGTGTCTCCCTGCTGTGGTGAAAATAAGGCAGGTTTCTGCGGCAGACGGAAAGGCGGGGGCGGCCTCAGGTTTAGCGGCACCTGCTGGATCTCAGAGCTTCTTTGCTTTCACGTCGCTCGCAGGCGCAGAATCGGTTCCCAGATCCCTTCCCGGATGAGGACCCAGAAGGCACCGAGACAGCGCCGCGCTGCTGACCAGTCCTGGGCTCAGGTCGGCGCCGAGTGCCCACAGCAGGGCCCTGCAGCCTGGCACCCCGAGTGCCAGTGTGGTGACCGCGGAGGCTCAGGTCTCCGGTCCGTGCGTGGCTGTTTCCCGGCAGATGCGGTTCCGAGCTCGCAGCCTTTCTGCCCTCCGGCGGTGGAGGCCGCGGTGAAGACACAGGACCGGGAAGCAGGAGGCCCGGCGATCCTGCGCTCCCTGCGGCCCGGGCCAGGGGGAGATCGGGGCTGTCCGGGGAGAGCAGCCCCTCGGGTCCTCAGCGCGTCTACTTTCTGATGCTGACCTTTCCTCAAGCCGGGAGTGTCCCCACCTGGGTCCAAACCGCCCCTCTCCCCCTGCCCTCCCCACCCCGGGGTGTGCCACCCGCACACGGGCTCCCCCTGCAGTCCCTCCCTGTGCAAGTGAGCTCTGTGGCCCTGGTGCCTTCCGGTAACGCCGGCTCAGGGCACTGCCCTCGACAACCTGCTGACGCTCAGGATGCCCTTCTGGGTGCCAGTGATGCCCGCTGCGCTCTGTGGAGCTCCTGCGAGGACGCCATAGCTTGCCTGGTTGCGCTGGTCCCTCGGCCACCAGTCCCCAAACCCCGCCCCTGCCCCTGCCCCTCAGCTTCTGTGCTGCCGGGGAAGTCTGCACGGGACCTCCTGCCACGTTCTCCAGGATGAAAACCCAGCACTTCTGTCTCAGCCCTTTTAAGAGGATGGTCTCTGGCCGAACAGGGTGGAAGAGACTTTGACTGACCAGTCCCGTGAACGCTGTTCTGTCCTGGCATGTGGCCGTGCCACGTCCTGGTCATCGGACTGTCATCCCCGAGAGAAGGACAGATTCCTGACATGGCTAAGGTGCTGTTTCCTAACGCACAACCGTGGGAGGCCTGAGGATGCCTGAGGTTGAGGCCGGACTCAACTCTTTGATGGACCGTGGACCCTTGACTTATGAACTCAACTTGTTCTTGAGGGTTAGCGGTAGCTCAAGTTGGGTCAACCGAGGCTCAGGCTCCTCTACACAGCCGCCAAGCTCTCTCTCCTGTAGCCTGGCAGACGTCGGACACTAGCCCAGGATTTCTCAACTAGCCCCACCGGGGAAGGGTGTTGTAATGTGCGTTCCAGAACTCGTTAGGGGTTAGTTCTGCATCTGAGACCATCTGGATGCAACAGCGTTGGGTCGTGATTCAAGATTTAGGTTGTAAAGTAAAACTAAAATTCTGGTCATAAGCCAAGTTGTTTGTATGTCAGGCTGGTCCCACTCAAGAGGCCACTGTATTTCAAACTCCAAAAAACATATTATTGCCATGTATATACACCTATTAAAGATTTCTACTTTGAAAGTTGTAGTAGTCACATCTAGGAGAATATGAAGAAAAAGAATGTAAAAAAATTGGTGAGAATATTAATCAAACTGTGTTAGAAATAATGAAAACATTATAGTAATATTGATTATGATACTGCCCAAAGGCCAGTGTTGCTTAACCTAGGAGATCTCAGTCCAGAAATAGCCAAGAGGAAAACAGTTAAAAACACCACTGGGCAAAAGATGTGACTCCTACATTGCTGAATGGAAAACAAGTTCAAATTCCAATTATAGGAAAAATGTCATTAGAGTTTTGATGGGCCAACTTATGAGATATTATTTCAATTATTGCTTTATTAGGGCCACTATTAAAATGATAAGCATGAAAAATATCATAACATGAAATGGTGCTTCTGCTGAAATATTAGTGCTAAAATGTAGAAATCCAATGGCACATTCACTGTACCTATTGTCTGTATATTTGTGTCGGTGAATGTCTGGTGTTTTTGCCATTTAGATCTGTGTGTGCTCATCACCTACACATTTCACACAATTCATGCACAGATGCATGTCTTTAGTTATAAACAGAAAATCATTTTTGATAGCTATATTTTTTCATTTACATGCAGATAGCACATATCTGCATGTAATGTTGTCTGTCTACCTGTCGTACGACTGAATTAAAAATCAACATGAATTTTTATAGTACTTGTGTTTAGCAAAGGCCTTTGTGGAATTAATTTTCCTCTTTTATAGTTTTTGCCCTCCAAATTTGTTCTTCCGAACATGCATTACTTTTCTGCAGGAAAATAATGTATTTTTTTCCAAAAGTACTTTAGCCACCATGTCACATTTCTGACCCTTCAGACTTTCTAAAAGTTGGACTGTAATTTAAAGAAAAATAGCCATCGCCAAGACAATGGGCATTTTCCCCTCTGGCCGCCACACAATGAGAACACATTTGACAGGGATCCCAGGACATTCCAAGTGAACCAACAGCAGGAAACACAGTCAAGCTGAGATCATTATAAGTCACTAGATGACAGTTTGTTCTAAGTTTTGAAAGCGAACCCAGCAAGTGTGATTTGGCTACAAGCTCTGAAAGTCAATCACCTGAAGCCAAGTTTCCCCAGTGTTGAACAAGCTCTTGCCGCCCACTGAGTCTGGCCCCAGGGTCGGCCTTTGTGTTTGTTGTGGTGATCCTAGAGGACCCCAGAACAGCCACGGGGATCACAAGGCCTAGTGTACCCCAGGCGCCTGCATATTTCTCAATCTTCTGCACCCGTGGGGTTTTCTTCTTTTCTAAAAAGGAAGCCAAAGTAAAGAGATGCTAAGCAATTTACCAGATGGTTATGGCAGATGAAGTAGCACAGGGAAAGCAAGACCCGCACGTGGTAGACTGTTGGTGGTGACCGGTGCAAAGGACAGGGACGGTCTCCTGGTGCGTCATGCGTGGGGGGCCCTCTGTGACCGTGTTGGAGGTTCAGACGTCAGTGAGTCCTGAACAAAGAGCCCTGAGGATAAGCGAACCCTTTGAGGATGAGGTCACTGGAGCAGAGCATCTGTTCTTACCTGTTTCCCATAGTGCACTGTGACAGAGGCTGAGAGAACCCATGTGATATTGGGCAAGAAAGTTCATGCCAGGGGAGAAAGAGGTTACCAAGCAGGAGGGTGGAGGAAAAACACTTCATTTAGAGAAAAAGAACCACATGACTTCATGGTCCCTGGGCTCCGGACTGGACTCGTAGGCACATGACAGAGGTCCAGCCTCTACTGCAAGCAGTCGCTAGGTTTGCAGAGCACTTGCTGACCTCTGGGGGCACCAGGGACTGGTCCCATCCTTCTCCTGACGTCTCGTGCCTTTTTCTTCTTGACACAAATCTAGACTTCACCCACCCCGTGCTTGAAACAGGGACGCATTTTAGGAGATCCCATTGGTCTAGGGAAATCTACTGTTTGTCGCTTGAGTTCTTTCTGGAATGTTCTCCATTGTGAGCTGCACAGTAAACCATAATAAATAGATGGCATGTATCCATCTCCCCAACCTCTTGACCTAGATTTTGGAGGAATGTAACCCAGGCCTTCAAGCAGCCCATGGGTGTATCCCGTGCTAATCCACACTGTTGTTGTGCAGTGACAGGTATGTCCTGCACTATTGTAGAAGCTCAGATTTCACCTCTCCATTCTGGCCAGATGCCCTACAACCAGTGACCTCCTTGCACAACCAGACATACTGTCCTGAGATGGTGGAGGGCTGAATTTATAGAGGAAGCAGGACGAACTTCTCAAAATAATGTGTTTTAAAGGGGCTAAAAGAAAAGACACCGGGTTGTTTCAAGGCTCGTGGGGCAAGTTTTGTTTTTTCTATCAAACATGTCGTTGACCAAGAAATGAAGAGAAAGGACCTGTGCAAAGACATCCTGGTTAATTCAATTATTCCTTTACTTATTGGGACCTACCATCTGCCGGGATCTGTGTTGCATTGAGAATTTGGGGATCAATGTGGCAGGTGCTGTTCTTAGAGAGGTTCTCGCTTAACCTGTGGCCCTTGGACCTGACACCTGAGGCTGTGTGTGTGTGTGTGTGTGTGTGTTTGCAAAAGACTGAGAGATTTTACGAAATCTTAAAGGCAAAGGGGCACAGGCAGGGTAGGCAGGTTAGTCCTGTCTGGTATCCAGATTAGCTCACAGCAGAAAGAAGACAAATGAAAATAATCAGTGCACGATGTGTTCCCTTCTCCTTTTTTCCTCTGTGGTACTTTTCTTTCTCTTATGGGTGTACCCAGAGAAGAAAAAAAGAACATTGGCAGAGTAGGGAATAGCTGGGGAAAGAAAAAGAGTTCTAAGCTGAGAAAGGAGGAAGTAAAGGTGGAGAAATTGCCTTAAGTAAAAGGCATGCCGTGCGCACAAGCCCAGGGAATGTTTCCACGACATCGTTTAGGAAATAGTTGGTTGCACGGATCAGTCGATTCTTTTGGTGGGGGTGGATTAGATTAGCTACTTATGTGGATTTCTCTACTGTGGCATTTTTCGCCCTTTTACATGTTCAAATGAATTACTGTATCTCAAGAGAAGGATGGAATCATGTGGGGTATCTTGCACTTTGATGAGAGCATAGATTCTCTTTTTAAAGTGTCCAGAACTTCTCAGAGGGCCAGGGTTTCGTCAGTGACCTGGAGACAGGGAAGCAGATGATTGGACCAACCTCCTATCCCGAGTCCAGGCCGGTGACCTGTACGCGAGGCTGAGCAACCGGGGGCTTTCAAACTGGCCTTTTCTTGCCTGGAAGAGCAGAGTGGGCTCTGGGGACCCGTAGAAGACCCTCAAAGCGCAGGAAGGAGAAGCCGAGGGGCAGGGAAGACGCTGGAGAGGACGTGGAACTGAGGGAGACATGACGTCCGTGACTGGCCCTGGCGAGGACTGACGTTAGGACCACCGCGGCGGGTGGCAACGGCAACACTAGGCGGCGGCGCCGCTGACCGTGGCAGAGATGGTGCTGCTGCTGCTACCGCCGCCTGTGGCACTGAGGATGAGGGTGGTGAAGACGGAGGTCAAGATCCTGGAGACGGAGGGGGCTGTGATGACGGCGGTGCTGAGGAAGACGGTGATAGCTCTGGTGGAGATGGCGATGGCGACGGCGATGGAGAGGAGGACGGTGTGTGGTGGCGGGAGCCGTCCCGGGCAGCATGCTGTGCGTGCTGCAGCGCTGAGTGTGCTGTGTCAGCTCCCAGTCGAAGGACCCCACAGCCGAGGCATCTCATATGCATGAGCTTCAAGGGCGCTGTGGTCACTTCACCCTGATTCGGCAGGCAGGGGAGTGAAGCTCCGGGTATTTTGTTTGCTAGGTCACACAGCCGGGGTCAGGGTCCCTGGCGTGCACAACTGTGCTCTGTCCTAAAGTCCGTACTGTGGCCATTCACACAGCAGTAAGCGGGTGCACGAGTCTGTGCTCACAAGAGTCCTTGCAGAAACATGCTGTCACTTCTAGTTCACAGAGAAGGGAGACTGATACTCTTAAGCAAGGGCCCAGTTGCATCCATCTGCTAGGAGTCAGAGTCCAGGGTTGCACCCACAAAGAGGCTCACACTCTCACCTACGTCTCGGGCCTGAGGTCAGTGACTTCTGTGCTTCAGGGCCCAGTGACACTGCCGAGACCAATGACACTGCTGGGGCGGGGGCGGATAAAGAAAGTAAATGTGTGTTCCGCAGGGTGAGCCTCCGACAGGCACATGCATAAAGCCTAAAGCCAAAAAGCTTTTAGGGATCCCACGTTCTGAATGATTTTTTTCATGAATTTTGTTATTTCTTGAATATTACATAAGGGAAAGAACAATCCAGGTGGAGAAAAGAGTGCACGTGAAGAATTAGATACATGAAAGATACTGCAGTGCTTAGTAGACCACAAAAAGTTAGAGCTAAGGGTAGTGAGACTTCCACGTGAAGTTCCAAGTTTCATTTCATCCAGAAGGAAAAAGGCAGATGTATGGAGGTCAGACCAAGGTGCTATGCCAAGTTCTGGGTGCCAGAATGGGAACATAAGCTTCCCTGCGCCACAGAGGAGATGGCATTGGTTCTGTCATGCCTTCTTTTGAATTGCCTGGGTGTGTTTTGGACTTGGAAAAGGCTAGAGCCGGTTTATTTCCAGGAAAACATTCCTACAGGTGAGTGGAGGTATTTCCATGGGCACATGTGGAGGTACCATTTGCAACAATTCAAGATAGAGGTCTTAAAGACACAGCAGATCGAGGCCTCTGGGACATGAAGGGTTAAACGGGGCATCTCTGTGGCTCCTGCCAGCTTCAGCCTCCTGCCAGCTCTGAGATCCGAGGACAGGGTCGCAGAAGTGGAAACTCTTCCAATAGGAAGTCTCCAGTTTCATTTGTCCAGACAATAGACACATTGTAATGACTTGGCTATATAAAGTGGAATAGAAAACATATTTTTAAAAGCCTAAAAGTACATTTCAAGGCCTTACATTGTAGGTGAAACACTGCTCTGAATCATGGTTTGCAGGCAAAAGAAGATTAAGTTTGTTTTTTTCCTTTGGTGGGATAGTACAAATAATAGAACAAACCTGTTTTGTTCAATAAGCCAAGGTTTGGGGAGTCTAGTCCCCCTGCGTGGAGTCTTATACCTATTAGGGGGACGCTCCTTGTTCACTGGAAACTTCTGAACTTTAGGATGGCAAAGGAAACAGGGCATTCAGTTCTCTGGAACAGTGAAGAGGAGGAACCCTAGCTCTCCATGCTTTCCTTTCTTAGAGTCTTGTGAATTAGTAGAATGAATTTTGATAACGTGATCAAGCTCCCTCCAGTCCCTGCTTCCTGGTGTCTAGGACCCCAGCACAGCACACAGCAAGGAGGGTCCCAGCCTTGTCTTGTGAACAGGCAGGACCTGAGCTCAGGGTGAGAGAGCTGAGATCAGGAGAGGCTGGCACTCCAGTCCACGGTGCCTCAGTAACTCCGAAGTCTACTGGGCCCCTGGATTTCTGAAGCTGAGAAGAGGAACCCGCCACTTCTTGGCCTTTGAAAGACCTTTGGTGACTATTTAGTGTTGCATATAACACAGACTAAAGAAGCTTGTGTTATACCTCACTGCTGAATGAAGAAAAGTCCTTCATGTTGCTTTCAGAGACTTAGATATCAAAATCCTCTGAGGGTCAATATCAAATAGGAAAGCATTTAGTAGAATGAAAATTTAGAGGCAAATATTTGTACAAACTATTTGGGAATTTTCAAACTCTACCTTTTATGGAATGAGAAATTGTTTAATTTGCCATCTATGGAAAAACCCATAAACATCTTGATATTACAAAACTTTTGCACAGTATGTTTATTATCAGGTTTCTCTTCTCAGAATTTTCCATCCTGGTTGAATATGCCAAATTGTTGGGGGAAAATAAAATATTTTAATAATTGATGTCAAAAGGATTCTTGGGAAATCTTTTATATGAAAAAGTTGATTATTTGAAAGTTTATTTCTGCTCATATAATTTTTATGTTAAAAATTAATATACAATTGAATTCATGCCAATATTGAATATTAAGAAATATAGATCAGTTATTATTATATCTATTTAAAAAAATTTCTTTTTGTCAGTTTCCTCTTAACTTTGCAAATGAGACCAGGTAGTGGAACTATACTTGCAACTAAACTCCATTTTAAATATATTTTTACTTTCCACTTGTTTTGGCCAAAAAGAAAAACTAGAAAAATCTCTTTTCTAAGGCTATGTCTTTCTTCTACTTTGAAAATATCTGAAGGAAAGTTTTAGTTGCTTTTTGTTCATACTGTGGAAGTCTGTCAAAGTAATGCATTATTATAGCCTCCAAAAGGCTAAAACTTGCTAATAAGATAACCAAATTCCTGCTTTATTCTCTCCAATCAATAGCCACTGAAGGAAGAAATACCCACAGTCCTTTTCACTGTCTACTTTTAGTTTTTCTGCATCTCTACTGCTTGAAGTAACATGCTCACACACCTATCTGTTATTTACCTAATGCAGATTCTTCTTAGGACTTCTGGCTTTGATTTATGACATTTTACCCTCAAATTCTACCACTCAAAATATGCATATCAGTCTGTTGTGTCCTTTCTAAGTTCCTTCTTTCTCCTGTAACAGGCCAGAGAGGTCAGATTTTAAAGACTAGAGCATGAACTTTGCTCAAGATCAGGAGGCCACAGTATGGGATTTTATCATACTCTTAGTTACTCATTATAGTGTGAACCTAATCTTCCTGGTAGACAGCAGGATAAAAACAATAATTTGGAATCTTTAAAAAAAAATCTTGGCCTGGATTAATGCACAGATTGAAGTTACTTTTTAAACGCCAGAGACCCTTTACTGAAGAAAGAGGCGCTGGATGCCAGGAGGTGTTCTTCAGGGCAACTACCTATACTTGCAGTGGGAAGGGCAGAGAAGCTGCCTCTTCTTCCTGCCAAGCTAAAGCTGACACATCCTCCTAGGTGACCCAATGTAAGCCTTGCTCCTGAAAGTATTACGCTGTCCACCCAGGAGGCCTTTCTGCCAGCCGTGTTTGTACATGCTGTGAGTGAAGGAACAACTTCCGTCTGTGCAGGCCAGGAACGGACAGGGAGATGAGCCTCCCCAGGGCAAGTCTTCGCTTTCCTTGTTCGGGTGGAGTATCAACTTGGTTGGCTTTAGCGTGCTCTCTGGGGATTACTGCAGTACCTTTCTGCGAGTGTCCAGCTGGGTTATGGACGCATGGCATTGAGTACCATATCTAGTTCTATGCTTCTTCCCCTCTGGCAGTTTTCTCTTACTCTGAACTGAGCAGGATGTTTGTGCCTTACAGCCATCCAGTCATGGACAGAAACTGTGAGCAACACGGACCTCTCCTCCTTCCTTGGGCTCCTTGGCTTTGGACTCACCAAACATACTGAGTTTGATCACCGAGGAGCGTGGGTCTGGTGCCCGGTGGTAGCTTCAGTTGTTATTTTCCTGGCCTTCGGTCTGACTCGACCAACTGTGACCCTCACACACCAAGCTCCTTCTGCAGAAGTCATGGGTGCGGATAAGATAGGATGCCACGTGCCGTCTCAGAGATGAGCACCTGAATGATTATAGCTCACAGCGGTCGCCTCACAGTGTGTTTTTCTGCTCCAAGGGTCCTCATCTTAGGGAGGACAACATCAAGTCCTCACATACCTTGGTGTGCAGCCACAGCACAGAGGCTCCATGCGAGGCTGAGTACCTTCTTGGATTCTTCTGGTTTGTATTTTATTGTTTTACTGTCAGCAACTCCTCAGAAGTGCTTGGAGCGGGTCCCCATGTGCTTTTTTTCTAGAAATATCCATATTCCTCTACTGTATAAACCCCACAGCTGTTGACTTGGCAGATTCTTTTCCAATGATTCATTCTGAAAAGTTTCCAGGAGAGGAACTTTGGCCCTAGAACATCTTATAAAAGTTGCTCCTCTCACTCCAAGTGATAACCTTTAGAATACAAGTCAGTAATACAGATATTGTACTGTCGTGTTCCAATCTCACATATGTCTTCATTATTTTTATGTATCTTGATTTCCTGTGTCGGTGGAGCATTTAAAGAAATAGCTCCATAGTTGTGAAAAATTACAAGCGTGTAATCCTGATACCGTGCCAGTGTCGAGTGGCTTTCTCTTGTTATAACAAATGCCTGAGATAATCGATTTCTACAGAGAAAAGGGTACTTAGAATTACAGTTTGGGAGGTTCTGGGACATGATAAACTGGCACCATTGCTTGGGCTGTGAAGGGGCCCATCATGGTGGGACCAGGTGGCAGAGCAAACTCACTCCCATAAGGAGCAGAGACTAGAGTGAGGTGGGGTCTGGCGCCACGCTGTCTCCTCGATGGGCATCTCTCCAAGAACCTGCAGCCTCCTCGTAGCCTCTACCTTTTAAGTTTCCTCCAGCTCTCAGTGGTACCTCACTGGGGACCAAGTCTTTACTATGAGAACCTCTGGACCACTGAAGACCCGAAGGACAGTAGAGTCTCTTCACAGTGTATTCCTTCTGTGTCTATCTCTGCACCTCACGGGGCACGAAGGTCAGTGCTCTCTGGTGCCCGTCAGCTCCACCATCCGTGCATCCATCCCGTGAGGCAAGAGGAGCCAGCCACGTCCCTGTTCCGGTCGCTTCATCTACACCCCCATCTTCCCCATAGTAAGTGGGTCTAAGTGTGTAACGGAACAGGAATAGTTCACTTACATAAAGCTCCTCAGGCAGTGCCGCCTTGTTAGTGATTTGGTGACATCTGAAAGCAGCACTAGGACTTTGGATCTGATGTGGCAATCTCACCATCACCCTCGATTAACATTCGTAAGGCTTTGCTTACAAGCTCTGAAATCTAACTCATTTTCTGACTAATCTTTTAGAAATATTTCTTTTCCCAGAGCAAGTTTAGCTTATGGGTCACTTTTTCTATTTCAATTTGACTCTGCAAAGCCCACCTCTCCCCTTCTGCAGCTCTGCAGAGCGAGTGGATATAAAAGCACCTTGTGGGTTCGGTGTCTCTCTGGGTTTGCTCCGTGGAATGAACTGTAATGGGGGGGGTGACTTGATAGGAAGTTACCGCCTCCCAGCCCTGGAGGTCAGAAGCCTCTGGGGAGGTACAGCAGGTCGGTTCCCGTAAAATCCCCCTTCCTTGGCTTGGAGGCGACTGCCTTCTCCTCGTGAGGCTTCACAACATATCCCTTCTGTGTCTGTCTCTGCACCTAGATCCCCCCCCCTTTTTTTTTTGAGACAGGGTCTCGCTTTGTAGTTCAGGTTGGCCCTGAGCTCACTATGTAGCCCAGGGAAGCCACTGCGAACTCAGCAATCCTCCTGTCTCTGCCTCCCAAGTGCTGGGATGACAGGCGTGAGCCACCACGCCTGGCACTGTGGTATGTGGTATTGATTGCTGGTGGGCTTGAGTCACCACGCCAAGCATTGTATGTGGTTACTGGGGATCGAACTCAGGGCCTCGCGCTTGCAAGGCAGGCGCTGGAACCACTGAGCTAAATCTCCGGCCTGTATTTTCTATATTCTTATGCTGTGCACTCGAGGCTGGGCTGGCCTGGGACACAGCCTGTCCCAGGACCAGCCAGTCCCTAGAGATAGGACACAACTGCCCTGTGAGTGAACTGGGAAACTCAAACCACCAACACAGACCATCCCCTTCGCCCTGTAGCAGGTGCCAGGCTGGCAGGGATAACCTTGGGCCCCAGCACCATGCGGTGTCCCACACAAGCCAGGCCTGAGCTGTCCCCTCCTGCACGTTGAAGATTCCTAGTCACATGGGCCCCAGAGGACCCAGTTCTTCCCAAGGGGCCCGTGTGGCCCACCGGGAGCCTCCCTCTTGGGAACTGCACCAGACCCTCTTCTCAGAGGCTTCTGTGTCCCATTTGCCTGCCTCGGTGTACACTGAATTTCCTGTTGATTGCTGCGGGCTGCCCTAGACACGGCAGCGCACCGCGCAGGTCCTGGGCTCTGGGCACACAGAGGCATTGCTCAGCTTTGCTGTCATCTCTGACCTCCTCCGCTTTGGGGTCCCCCCCTGCCCTCTGCCCCCTGCTCTTCCTCTGAGGACTCTCAGGCTTTCTCGTCTTTATGTCCCAGAACCTTCTACCTGCATCCCCAAGAAAACCCTCCATACGCCGTGTGGGGCTCTGCCTGCGTTTCCCAATCGTATGTGCAGCCCCAGAACACCAAGGTCCCTGGAGTGCGGGAAAACCTTCACATGTGCTTATCAACTAACCTTCTCTCCACCCCAGAGCCACACAGCTTGAGGCTCAAAGGAGGACAGCGAAAAGGCCCAAGCCAAGCAGTTAAGACAGCTAAGTCACGGTGAAGTTGGCCCCGAATGTGATCTTATTTTCCTAGGTCTCTGTTCCCCCTGGAATACATCCTGGCATCTTCAAATAAACACAAAGATTGTGGTGTGATTCAGTGTTTCCTAGCCCCCCATCACTGACTGCGTTTACTTTGTTTACGTGGGGTGAGCAGTCATGTAGCTAGGGTGTAAAACACCACCTTTTATACTCCTGGAAGCTTACATAAGACGAGGGCAAGTGTGTATTTGTATTCCGCAACCACCTTTCAGTAAAGTAAAATAGCATTTAAATTCCTACTTGCAGTTAGCCATTTAAAGCCTGGCTCTGAAAATCATTAAGCCTTTGAGTGAGGAAATCAGTCTGCATGCTGGAGCCTCAAGCCTCATTATGTGGACAGCAGACAGGGCCTGGGGAGATCAGATAACTTTTTAAAGTAATGAGAAATGTGACTGTACATGGACAGAGATAAAACCTCTGGGTAAATATTTTGAAAAATTAAATCAGAGAATTCTTTTTTGTATAAAAACGCTGAGGTTTCCACTGCTTACAGATATCCAGATGGTTTGGGACTTGATGGATGTGTTTTAAGTGGGTAAAAACTGAATGTATCTGCACATAATTTAGTTGGAAAACTGGAATTTTATGCTCAGAGATCTCTTGGTTGTTACAGTTGAGAAACATGGCACTATCACTGTAATTTTTCTAATACAATATATGTATATGCAAACTGAAAGGTAACAATGCAATATTTCACAGGTTCCCTTCTTAAATCGCTGTCTCCTACAGGGAATAGCTATCATCATCTCAGAACTAAGATAAATTACTTTGTAGCAGCTTATAATTCTGGGACAGCAGGGGTACTCTACTTTTTTTTTTTTTTTTGAGATAGGGTCTCGCTTTGTAGTTCAGGCTGGCCCTGAGCTCACTATGTAGCCCAGGCAAACCTTGAACTCAGCAATCCTCCTGCCTCTGCCTCCCAAGTGCTGGGATTACAGGCGTGAGCCACCACGCCTGGCACTGTGGTATGTGGTATTGATGGCTGGTGGGCGTGAATCACCATGTCCAGCACTGTATGTGGTTACTGGGGATCAAACTCAGGACCTTGTGCTTGTGAGGCAAGAGCTGGAACTGAGCTAAATCTCTGGCCCAGGGATACTCTACTTTTTAAAAAATTTTAATTGAATTCTTAGGGGTACTCTACTTTTAACACAAAAACTTTTCTCTAAAGTCTTGATTTCATTCTTCCACCTGCTTTTTATTCTCCTCTGCCTCCTTCTTCCTTTCCTTCATTTTTCTTCATTCTTATTTTCTTTCCTTCTCTCTCGCCCTCCGTCCTTCTTTTCCCGCCTGTTTTCTTCCCTTTTTTCAGATCTGAAGTAAAAGGTAAAGCAGCACATCCCACACTTCCTGCTTAATTAAAAAACCCTGGGGCTGGGGATTTAGCTCAAGTGGTACTGCACCAACCTTGGAAGCACAAGGGCCCGAGTTCCATCCCCGGTACCACAGAACCAACCAACAAACAAACAAATCAAAAACCAGACCAAACCAAACCAAATAAAAACCAACCCTGAATTGGGTTCCATACTGGTTAGTGAACAGGTCAGTCAACATCTGCCTCTGGTCAGGAGAAACGACCTGGTGTTGCAGGTTAGATTAACCAGGTAAAAACACAGGATGGTCAGTTCCACCCAAAGTTCGGGTAAACTATGGGGAGCGCTGGAGACACTTGCACAAACACGTTCCCTTCTTGGGTATCTGGCATTGGAATGTAACTCAGCATCCTTGACTTCAGGTGGCAACTGTACCAAGCAGGAGGCATCGTGTGAGGAGTGGCTGTCCTGGGGCCACAGGCACACTGTGCTGGGTTTGAGCCTTATTCCCGGATGGTGGCCACACCTCTGAAGGCGTCTCTTCGGTAACAGGAGCAGCACTTGTATGTACTTCTGTGATGGCCCGAGATCTAGGGCTATGTACACAGACACGCAGGAAGGACCTCGCTGGGCAGCTGTCTTGTCAGAGAGGACCACGGAGACCCTAATGTCACCTTCAGGGATGGAGACAGCGCTCCTCTCCTCCAACACGGACAGCACCTGGCCACTGTACAGGAGGGCTCGGCACTGTGACAATTCCATTATTTTCTGGTTATTTTTCCTTCCATCTCCTGAAGAGAGTAAAATGTGTAAATGAGAAACAGACTCCAGAGCCTTGCAGTTAGCTGGGCACAGCTTCATGAACAGAAGATTTAAGGAGGTTTAAAGATGTGCTCTGAATTCTAGAGGGAATTAGCTTTTATGAAACTCTAGTTTGGTCTCATTTCACTGCTCAGCTTCAATAGTGAAAAAAAAGACAATAAAGGATTTAAATTTAAGTGATTTTCTGCAATTAAAGCCTCCTGGAATTTTAAAAAGCCCAATTGTGTTGGCATTTGCCAAATATAAATGCATTTTCCATCAAGTCAGCCAAGAGAAGCTGGATCTGCCTTCGGATTCGACTGAAGGTGACTGAAGTTACCATTTTCCGACTGCGTATTTGCAAGTCTCGTCCTTTAAGTGATAGTGGCACAAAAGGCCACCTTTCAAATTTCTGCACGAAACAACAGCCATTCTAACACCAAATGTTCCTTTGCAAAACACTCACGATCCCGAACCACTGGGCTAACAAATGAGGCCAGGGTCCCTAGTGTACTTCCGCTTGGCAGGGTTCGTCTTTGCTGAAGACCATATGTTAAAGGTTTGGTGGTGGCCTATGGGGCTGTTGGGAAGTGTGGTGGAGCCTTTAGGGGGCGGGCCTAGTGGACGGAAATGACATCATTAGGGGGTGTGTGCCCTGGAAGGGGATGCTGGGATTCCAGCTCTTCTGATTTTTGCTCCTGGCTGACCGGAAGTGAGTAATCTCTCCTCACCATGCTCCCTGGGTCATGATGTGTCAGGTGATGACAGGTCCCAAAACAGTGGAACCAACAGAGCATGGACTGAAACCTCAGAGACCAGGAATTTAAATAAGCTCTTTTCTCTTTAAGATGATTTACCTTAAATACTTGCCACAGGGACAGAAAACTAACAGAACTTGTTTTTTTTCCCCACACAACTTAGCCTCAAAGTCTACCTCTCACCCCAAAAGACATCAAGGCAGCTCTTGTGTGCAGTATCTCACAGCATCCTTTGTGACAGCATCCCCACAGCAAGCCCAGGAGCCTGCCCAAACCCAACCGGCCGATGCTATCACAAAGGGTCCAGACCTTGGACAAATCCTCTTCAGTGCAACAAACTCTGAAATCTTTCACATGCTACTGAACCTCTCTGCCTCAGTTTCCACATAAGGAAAATGGTAGTAGTAAAAATATTTATGGTGTAGGGTTCTGGGAGGATTTGGGTTGTGCATAAGCACATTGGACATTACCTGGTACACGAGCTAGTCTTTGGAGGTTCAATTCCTTTAATGTTAGAGAGCAGCTGTTGGTGATCATTAGTTAATACAGGCTGGGGCTCTTAGAATGGTGAAGGGCTTTTGCTAAAGCACTAGATGCAGCTCATTGCTACAGAAATGCTGAGTCACCCAGCTGACTTGGGAGGAAAGCAAAGAACTAAAGGAGGCTGAGAATCCAGCCTCTAAGTTTTGGGCAGGTATAGCTGACCCACTCTCTGCTCCAAGCCCTGGTTCTCTGGCTGAAAAGTCCAGCGTGGGTCATTATATCTAGCAGGGGATCATAGCCTTGTGCTTTCTTTGCCTTCAGGAGCAAAAGCAGCTTGGGAAAGGGACCAGGGGAGGAGGTACAGAGATTGAAAATGATCCAGATGTACAGTATATGTGTAGCAATTCCTAAAACAAAATCACTATTCCTTTTGCAAGCATTAATCAAATAAAAAATAGAGTTTAAAAACAACAATGGAAGTGACACTGATTTGCTATCTCTGCAAAGTACCAGCTGCCTTTACATAGCTTGTCTCAAATAATTTCAACGTTAGATATTTTCCTTCACTTTCACATATATATCACCTAAAGTTAGGAGATAAAACATTCCAGATACCAGCAGGCTCACAGCAAGCAGCTGTCAGATGAAGACTCTTTGGACTGATAATCTTTTTATAGTCATTTCTTCCCAAGACATCTTTAAATTCTACCTGGTCATCTTCTCGATACATTGTAGTCTTGGTGTAGTAAACTGAGTGCTGGGGAAGAGACCAGTCCTGGGGCGTTCACATCCAGGTTAGAGTTTAAAACCAGAGCAAAGTGAAGAGAAGCTAGGTGTTAGTCGAAGAGGAAAGGCTGATGGTGATGGAGTTGGTTGGATTTACTGTAAATTTCTGTACCCTTCTTTTCCAAATGATAAAGGGGGGTTTGCCCTGGCATCCAGCGGTAGAATCGCCACGGTTGTGGCCGATCCATTGGAGCCCCGCCCCGTGCACGTTCATGAGGCAACGCGTGATCAGCGACCCGCGGGGGAGGCGCAGCAGAGCAGCGCAGGCGAGCGCAGGAGCCGAGCCTGGGGCGACAGGCGACCTCGAGCTGTCCGGAGTCCAGGGCGATGTTGTTGGCTTCGAATTTGTGGTGTGGAGAATGCAGTGTTGGGGGCGGGGATGGAGCTCAGCGGCGCCGCGCCTGCCCCCAGGTGGAAGGTCCTGAGGCCGATGGGGGAGGGAGGGCGCCATCGGGCACAATGGCAGCCAAGTGTTTCTGCGTGTATTAAGAGGAGGGGATTGCACACGTTAACATGCCAGGTGGGAAGTGGCAGGGGAGAGATTTAAAATGCACTGGCATGGTTTCAAAGGGCTCATCTTCCTGGGGCAGCTCTGATTCTGCTTCTGGTGGCACAGGACGGGACCGGCCGAGCCCGGCTGAGGGCACAGATGCCAGTGCGGTGGTGATGGTCGCCCGGAGCTGTGAGGACCCGCCCAGCCTCGCCACGGGTCGGGCACGCGCAGAGAGAATGTGCAGGTCCTCTGCTTCTTAATTCCTTGCTAGGCCATCCTGGGGCCTCCCGCTGCTTTGTCAGAGTCAGTTTCACGCACTGGCATTTTTAGAAAATTTTCATGTCCCGTGTAACGTCCACAATAACACCTGCTCCCCAGCCTTGTGCCGGCGAAGCACGAGTGGCCAGAATCCGCCGTGCCACGTTGGTCCTTTGGAGTTTAGATTCCGTCCTTGAGGGCAGGATTAGTCATGTGGGTCTAGTTATTAAGATTTTAGGAAATAGCCAACTGTTTTCCGCTAGTAAAATAGACAAGTGGAGAAACAAAAGAAATGTGTGAATATCCTTCAGCCTCTCGTGTCCATTCGAGTTCGCTGAGGTCCTGTGGCTGGGAGCGCTGGCCGGAAACGTTACAGGACCCGTGGGGCCTTCCGAGAGCCCCTGGGGAACGCTGCCCGTGGAGGGTTCACGTTCAGACAGGATGGTGTCGTGGCTGCGTAGGCCAGCGTCAGACCGGGTTTGCCCCGTCAGGGGGCGACGGCCGGAAGCAAGACATGAATCCAGGGGCAGCAACGGCCACGCGCGAGCCATTTCTGTGTTTCAGCTGCTGGGAGAGTTGGTATAGGTTTCTTACTTTCGTGGGGGGTTTACTTTCTATTTATCCTGGAGGGTACTGGGCATCAAAGACCAGTTGGCGCTTGAGCTGGTTCTAAATGGGCCAGGCAGTCCTGCATGTCTTCTCAGAGGATGCCGTGGGCAGCACCGGCGATGCGGCCCGTTGGATCATGTGTCCGTTCCCACTACAGATTGGGTGGAGATGAATATTCTCCCTTCCATTGAGGGAAGCGGAGATGATAGTAAAGGGAATCAGTGTGCACACACATGTAAAGATAATTAAACAGGAAAAACGCTTGTCATCTGCCCCAGGGTTCCCCATGCTCTGTCTCTCTGGTTTCTTTGGAGCGCTCCGTGTTTCGGTGCACAGTTACACCTGAGTCTATGCACCAAACGCCAGTTCTGGGGGCCCAGAGGTGCACGACCCATCCAGGTAGCTCCGGGCTCCTATTCAAAACCGGGAAAGAGAATGTAATGGGTGAAAGGCGCACCTGGTGGGTTCTGTGTGCAGCAAACGTCTTGCTGCCGAACCTCAGCAGGAAGTGCAGGATGGACCCACAGGCTCTGCGGGAGCGAGCGTTGGTATGGAGCTTGTGCTTGCTCAGGCCCACGGGATGCCAGGCTCTCCCAGCCGGCGCTGCTGTGGGAAGAGTGGGCGGCAGACACAGTCATCCCCCAGCGCGGCTGGGTGAGCCCTGCGCTGTCTGTGGAGGTGCAGAGGGCAGGGCAGGGCTGAGCCGGCCCCTGGGGCGCCACCTGGTGTATCCACGCTGGTTCCTGTGTGGCGCCCATGGGCTTGAGCTGCTGGGCCTTTGATAGGCAGTTGCTGTAGGCGCTTGGGAGGAGGACTCCGCGCCTGTCTTCTCCTCGCAAGGTTCGCTTTTGTTTTTCCAAGACCGGCTCCCCAAGGAAACACACAGAGACATCACCAAGTTCCTTTTTTTCCATCCTGTGGCTCCAACAGGACTAATTTATGACACACTTTCTGTTTTAGATCAAACACCCTGGGCTCTTACTTTGCTGATGTGCCTTCCTGTGGCTCCTCTGACTCTCCAGGGGTGCACTGTCAATGTGACTCTTTTTTGAAAATTTTCTCCAGTACTGGAGATTGTTCTGATGCATGAACTCACATCACTCAACTTTAAATAACAGTATGATATGGTACGATACGTATCATCCAGCAAAATAAGAGATGATATTTTTATAATGCCTATTAATTAAAAACAGTTTTAAACTCTCAGTGGTTAAGAATGCTCTCAGCTACAAGTAATTAAAAATATGCTTTATAGTGACTCAAGCAAATGAGATTCATTTTTCCTGGAAAACAGGAAATCTGGAGAATGACACTTACTGGCATTGGTGCAGCTGCCCAACAGTGCCATCTCCAACTGGGGACCTTCTACCCCCTTGTCACCACACTGTCTGGCTGTGCTGATATCAGTACCTCAGATCGCAAAATGGTTGCTTTGGAACCAGCTGTCCCATCTGGGTGCCTGATACGTGAGAGGGAGGCAGATTCAATCTAATGTCTAAGACAAGGCTAGTGTGTTTTTCTCCTTGTCTCACTGGCTTTGTGCCACAAAAGGGCCTGAAAGTAACCACTCACTTGGCTTTTCTTTACAGAAGACTGTGAATGAACCAACCCACAATGTCTGCTTAGAGACCACTTTGCTCATTTCCCATTTTATTAATGGGGACACTGAGGTTTGAATGACCTAAGAGAATTGCACACATTTACATACTTGTCAGTGACAGAGGTAAGATACAAACTCACGCTTCCTGACACTGCATTTCAGACTGATAGATTTTCCTGAGATGACTGCTCCCGGTCAGCCAGGGTATTTCCCATTAAAAATACCCTCGAGATTCCATCTCACTCCACAAAGAATGGCCGCAATCACAAAATCAACCAACGATCAATGCTGGCATGGCTATGGGGAGAAAGGAACCCTTCTCCACTGTTGGTGGGATTGCAGACTTGTGCAACCATTGTGGAGATCTGTGTGGAGATTTCTCAGAAAACTAGGACTAGGGGTTCCATTTGACCCGGCTATCCCTCTGCTAGGAATATACCCAAAAGAATTAAAGAACTCACGTGGGAAAGACAGATGTACACCCTTGTTCATAGCAGCTCAGTTCGTGATAGCTCAGTCTTGGAAACAACCCAAATGCCCATCAACTGGAGAGTGGATAAAGAAGATGTGGTTTTTTTACAAAATGGAGTATTACTCTGCCATAAAGAATGACAAGATCGATCCATTTAGGTGCAAATGGAGACATCTGGAGGATATACTAATAAGTGAAATCAATAGATCACAGATAGACAATT